>LGSM01000482.1:0-24005 GCA_001314345.1 Phytophthora multivora
GGAGAAATAGACAAAACAAATTCCTTTCGATGATTTTAAACATCGGGACGAGAAGTGCCGCAGCAGTTTGCCACTTATCCGGAACTCGCTCAAAAAGTACGTTAAATCCCGTAAATACCAGCGCAGTGCTCGTGTGCATCAACAACAAGGTGGAAAATCGACGCACTTCGCTCAAAACGCCAGGGTTTCTACGTAAGAAATCCCCCCTTGCAACCTTTAACGAAAGCGCGAGGGCCCCTATCCAGGGACCACTCATCCATAGTAAAGTGAACGGGAGCGGATACGAAATCAGAATGATCAGACAAAGTACGGCAATATGGCTGATACCAGTCGCTGTAATAGTGGTAAATAGCAATGTTTGTCTGGATATTTGAAGTTCTGGAACGTAAAGACAAAACATCCAAGACACCGTAAAGGATTCCACAAGACCCACTAATACACCGCGAGCCCACACGGTTCCACTGTTTTTAAGGCCTAGATCGGGTGAGTTCATCGGTAGAGAGTCAATGATCGCGACACAAGTCAACGGAAGTAGTGGAATTGCGAACAACACCAGAAGAGAACGGAACAAACCAGTCGATTCTCGATACGAAAACAAGCCTTTGAGGCGCTGGAGGGAGTAACTTCCGTGCAGTTCCACCTGAAGAGACTCCCATTTACGGACTACTGCTCGTACTCCAGAACCTGTTCGCTCCACACATGCGTTCATTGATTTAACTTCGGCACTGAAACAATTCCAGGGTGAGTATTCCTGGAATAAATCTTATCAAGTTTTTTATTTTTAAATATTTAAATAAATGGAAAATGATAAGCTTCTCAAAAATTACGATGTGAGCGATTTGAAGGTGAAGTCGACGCCTATCGAAAAATAAGTTAGTGAATTTTGATGGTGTACTTCTACAACAGAGCTTACCAAAATGCGACAGACGGAAGCAGAGCGTGATCATGATCCAGACCATGAGTTTGCCTTGAACCAGCGACATCTGCGACTCCAGCACAAACGCGAGTTGCCACAGCGCTCGCATACCACAATTTCGCTTGATTACTATTGCAAGTAGTGCGAACGAAACAATCTGGAGCAGACCAAACATAAACACGGGAAACACCGTTGATCCGACATTTTCACGAGTGATTCCAGCCATTTCGGAATGATACTGGCCACTTGGGAAGTGGACCATCGCGACCATGTAGCCGCTGTAGAGAATTGGTACCGCGGCTTCCAGGTACGCTGCGACAACCAGACATTCCGTGGTAAATAAAACCTCCAGACCTTCTCGAAGCACTTTTTTCTTTTCTGATGGAGTGATGGAGCCTTGGATGAGAGGGTAAATGGCGTTATTCCGTCCCAAAGGTAGTCGAGAAGGATCCCCTAACGCGGAATTTTTCTCCCTGTGCATAACCTCTAGAGATCCTTCTGAAGCTTCAAAATGCGATCCACTTTGTATGTTTTTATCCAGAGTATTTAGCAATTCTTTGTCTGCAGGAGATAACCCGTGTGGGATACATGAACGTAAGCGAATATTCGTACCGAGGCTTCCGGCTTCTCTAGTTAAGGCACTGAGAGACAGCAAAAGACGCTCGTCGTTTGGACTCTCATTGACTATCCGGCCGACACGAGGTAAAATATTCGTAGTATGGCGATGCAATCCATAAAACATCAGCAGAGCTTGTGATAAATCCGTAAGGGTAATTGCAGTAATTGCAGAAGTGGACGATGAACTCTGCATGCACGTCGCTACGTAAATCGCGTTGAAGTAGTCAACAGTAAAGATCGCAGCCTCGGGCATCATATCTTCCAGGTGCTTCGTGGATCTCAGCACCATGTTCTTGGCAATTACTTTAACCACAGGGAGCAGAAATATCGCTGGGAGTTGGTATGACGTTCCTTCGGCCACGTGGAATAACGCCTCGTACGCAGGATAAACCAGCACGAGCGTGAACTGTATCGTTATAAAAGCCATGTAGCGCTCGAGCTGGAAACGATGAGCTAACATTGTACGGAAAACGACGCCGCCCATCACAATCCGGAACATGATAATTTGCAGCACGTAGTACAGTGGAGCAAATGTCAGCACGAAGAATGGGACTGGAAACCTGAAATTTGCAACAACAGGAATGGCAATCGCGGTGAACGCACTGGACGTGCAAGCAGCCACAATAACGAGCTGGAGCTTCGAGATCGGAAGGTCGCTGATGAAGAACGGCGCTTGGCCGAGGTTGGTCAAGTTTACTACGAACGCCATAATGGCATCTCGAATCCAGAAGCCATAGTTTGCTTTCCATCCGTCCATCGGGTTTTGTAAAGGGATTAATTCTTGTAAAATCACGAGTAAAGCCATAGGTAGAGGCGTGAAAATACATAAGAGAAACACACGTAGCCACGATGTGCGCCTTGTGTAGGCTTCTAGCGCCAGTAAGCGGTGGATTGAATACTTCCCGCCGTGATAAGTGACCTGCACCCGCTTCCAGGACCGGAAAAGCCTTGAAGTCGCCGCCCTCATGCTGCTCCAGCGTAAAAGCAATGATCCCCCAAATAGCGAGTTTTCATCTAGCATACAGTTTCTGTCAATCACTTCAACTTCATGCACATGTGGTGCACCTAAGTATGTAACGTATATAATAATTAGTGTATACCACATCACTCCAATTCGGGCATCATAACCAGCATGGCTTGTCCCGGTCCCGAGACGAGCTACGAGCATTTGTTCCGCTCCTTAGCGCAGCACTCGCGTGTGTTTCCGTTGCGCAGCTCCGATGTGGCTTTACTCTCTACCCCTACGGACTTTTACCAGCAGCTGCTGCGCAATATTCAGCATGCAGAGACGCGCATTTCCATCTCTTCGTTGTATTTAGGCACTGGACAGCTGGAACGCGAACTCGTGGACGCTCTAGCCAAGAGACTCAAGGAGAAACCAGAGCTGCAGGTGCAGATCGTGCTGGACTTCTCCCGTGGCCAACGTGGAGGCCTCACAGCCAGTTCCGTGACCATTTTGGCGCCGCTGTTGAAGAACTTCCCAGAGAACGTGGAGCTCTTCCTCTTCCGCGTGCCACAGCTCTCGGGGCTTAAAGCCAAGCTGCCTCCGCCTTTCAATGAGACCTTAGGCGTCTCTCACGCTAAAGTTTACTTGGTGGACGAAACGCTTGTGCTCAGTGGCGCGAACTTAAGTAACGACTACTTTACCAACCGACAGGATCGATACGTGCAGCTGACGGACTGTGGAGCTCTGGCTCAGTTCTACCATCAGTTCGTGGAGCTGGTCACGGGCTACTCGTACAAGGTGAAGCTGGCCTTTTTATCTGGAGAGAAGAACGACTACGAGCTGTTGGCGCCAGTTCTGGCTCATGACTCGGAGGAAGCGAAGACGGCTATGAGACGGGATCTGGAGAAGCTCGTGGATCCCAGCAAACACCAACAGGAGGAGGAAGCTGACGAACGTACAGACGCGTGGGCGTTCCCAACGTTGCAGTTTACGCCCATCGCCATGGACCACGATGAACGAGTGCTCAGTGCGTTCGTCAAGAACTTGCCGCGTGGTTCTCAACTGCAGATTGCGTCCGGATACTTGAACTTCCCACCGTTTCTAAGTCAACTACTGGAGAAATGCAGCGCGGGACTGGACGTGATTTCTGCTGCTCCACGGGCTAACGGGTTCTACGATGCTCGTGGTGTGAAAGGAGCCTTACCCATGGCTTACTCGCTGATTGAGCAAGATTTCTTCGAGCGTACTCTCGGTCGCGAGTTTCCAACGGAGCTGCGGGAGTTCAACCGTCCAGACTGGACTTTTCACGGCAAAGGGATGTGGTGGAGACCGCCAGTAGCTCCAGTGACCAACGGCCACCAGTGTGCACTGGGTCTTCCGCAGCTCACAGTCGTAGGGAGCTCCAACTTCGGTCAGCGATCGTACGGCTGCGATCTGGAGTCAAACTTGGTGGTGTTTACACGCAATCCGGATCTCCAGCGTCGACTCCAGGACGAGTACGACGCTCTCACTCGCGACGCAGAGATAGTGACGGAGCAGCTTTGGAAACGACCTGAGAGGATGTTGCACGGCTTGTTCAGCTGGAAAGACGGTCACTGGATCCGACCAGTATCCAAGTTTATTGCCGCGTACCTATAACGGCAGAAGGCGACAGAGCTTACAAATTTTTTTCCCCATTAGAATAGACCTGCTATGATGAGTCTAAAGTAAACGACCAACTGTGAGCTGGAGGAATACACCCGACAGAAGCGGAAGAGTCAAATTGTCGTCCCATCCGCCAATGTCCAGTAGTTCTGCTGCAGCAGCGCCAGTTCCTGCTGCAAGAGAGATGGTAATAGCCAGCGCCAGAGTCTCGTCACCCACGACGTCAAAGTAGAACTCCTTCTCCACCATCAACGCCAGAAAAGTAGCTGTAGCAGCAGCACAGAAACACCCAAGTGATCCCTCCAGCGACTTTTTGCCTCCCAACTTCCCCACGAACGCCACGAGTTTATGCCGACCGTATAACGTCCCAAAGAAAGCAGCAGCAGGGTCCCCCACCGACAACTAACAAATAAAACATAAAAAAAGATTAAAAAAAAAACAATTCCATAAACAATATTTTAACCAACGTACGTGAAGAATTGCGAGGCGAGCAACTCGGAGTGGGAATAGCGCGAGTGAGAAGCCCGACCCCAACAAAAAGTAGTAGGCACCAGGTAAAGCCGCTCTTGAGAGCTCATACTGCCGCAAAATACTGTTGAAACACTTGATATAGGCCGCATTAACAGCTTCACTGCGCCCCCTCAGCTCGTGCAGCCCGTAGAACAGCACAGCAAAGAACAGCAGAACTGTAGCCCCCGCCAACCCACCGAAGTACCTCGAAGCCGCGTAAATCATCGCTCCCGTGCCCACATGCTGCAGTTTTCGCTGTAAATGGAGATCCCCGCGTCGCGCCGCTCCATTCTGTGCCGCGTCCAATGGCTTAGCCGACACGAGGTACTGGAACAGGATAATCGCAGCCACACATGCCGCACACGCTCCCAAGGACACGCCTCCTTCCTCGCCGGAAGACATCGCAATTCCGTTGGAGATCCGTTAGTGTTTAAACGTTAAAACAAATCCGCTGGGGTTTCGTCGTCTTTATCCAAGCAGCTATCGAGGTGTCGTCAATTTCCAGCGTAGTATCCAGCAGTGTGTGCTCAATGCACCTCTGCGTATGTCTCTTAGTATCAGCACTTCGAAGCGATGGAGGTAGACAGACTTATCATAGACAGCGCTCAGGTAGAATTGGATATTCTCAACTTATTTCTTGGTTCTTATTCGTCTGCGACGTGTGACGAGAAGCTAAAAAAAAAAAACTAAATTCTCATCAGGAGGTCCAGTAGAAGTTTCGTCTCGTTGCTTCTTGCACGAAATTAGCGACACTAGGGAGTTCGTTCCTAGCAAGAGGCTGGTGGGTGCAACTTGGAAGCAAATCCACGTGTTCTGAGTCTTGTTCAGGTCTCCACTATCCAGTCGCCCCATGAATTGCTCCATGAGTTGCCAAGTAGCGGAATTCCGCCGAGACAAGTACCACCAGGCCATGATTTATCCGGCCGTGAAGCCCTCCAGTACCGAACTTGACATGGGCAACGACAACAAGACGCAGTTGGTGCTAAGTAACGACCCAGAGCTGCAGACGCTGGCAACCGACGACTTTGAGGTCATCCGCGTGCTCGGCGTCGGCACTTACGGCGTGGTGAAGCTGGCCAAGCACAAGCCCAGCGGCACTAGCGTCGCCCTCAAGGTTTTATCCAAGGAGTACGTGGTCACGACCAGACAGGAGAAGCACATTTTACGCGAACGCGCGGTGCATTTGCAGCTGCAACACCCGCTAGTGGCGAAATTGTACGGCACTTTCCAGGACGACGACTGTTTGTACTTGGTGCTCGAGTACCTGCCCGGTGGGGAGCTCTGGAGCCTCGTGTACTCGCACACTGAAGAGCAAGGGGGTGTTGAAACTACCTCTCCGTTGAAAGTGCAAGAGGCTTTGAAAGACGACGAGGAGCTCCGTCCTGCGACGCCCGTTAGTGCGAAGCCTTCGTTTGAGTCGCTTGTCCCTATCCAGTCTCGAACGCTGGCGGCTGGAGATCTACGCGTTCTACGTAGTTCATTTGGAGGATTGAAGGAAGAGTACGCTGTGTTCTACTTGGGCTGCATCTTGAGCGCGCTCGAGTACCTGCACGACCAGAATCTGCTCTACCGCGACTTAAAACTGGAGAACTTGGTGCTGGACAAAGAGGGATACCTCAAGATCCTGGACTTTGGCTTTGCCAAGCCTGACGCACAGCGCGCAGAGGACACAGATGACGGCAGTGAACAGACGCAGAACGCTCGGAATCTCACGTTGTGCGGTAGTATGGACTACATGGCACCTGAGGTTCTACTGCATCAGTCGCACGACCACCGTGTGGATATTTGGTCCTTCGGTATCATCATGTACGAACTACTTCTCGGCAAGACGCCGTTCTACCACGAAAACCCACGCGAACTTGGACGTAGAATCACCCACGACAGCCTGGAGTTCCCCAACGAGTTCGAAGAGGAGTATCCGGTAGCTTGCGATCTCATCAACCAACTTCTCGTGAAGAATCCGGATGAGCGACTGTCGTCGATGGAGAAGATCAAGCAGCACAGGTTTTTCTCGAGGATTTTCACTGGTCCGGAGGACTGGCAGAAACTACTTCGTCGTGAATGCGACGCCCCATTCACTCCCAAGCTCAGAGGACCCTTTGATACGTCCTTCTTCCAGACGATCGACGATGAGTACCAAGAGGAACTGGAGGGCAATGTAGAACCCTACTTCGAGGACGGCTCCAATATCTTCAGCGACTTCTAGCTCACCAGTTCTCTCTGTTCTCTGATCTACGAAGTCTTCGTCCTCTTTAATTTATCTGGTAAAAAAAGCCAGCGATAGATCATTTTGATAGATAAAAAAAGGTAGAACCGAGAAATAATATACCAAACACCATACGTCTTGTTTTGGCTCTTCGTTCCTGCTCTAGCTGTGGTCTAGGGTCGAGTTGTGCTTGGATCGCGAATAAATACACTAGACGTTCTACGCTACTACTCGTTTTTTTTTACGAGTCCGTATATCTGCAGAGATCTGCAGTCTGGAGATTTCCTCAGTACCCGAAGTCCGAGTCGGCGTCACTGCCGCAGTCTTGTTCCTCGTCTTGAACGCGCACAAAGAGACTGGTGTCGAATGGACCGTCCAGTCTGGGAAGAAACGGAGCTTCTACCTGCCGCGCCTCGAGTTGATTCCAGCCTTGAGTCGAAGGGAAGTAGCTGCGAAAGAAGGTCGACTTCTTTACATCCGAGAAGGACGCGAGACGTAGTGCCGGGTCCTTCTCTAGTAGTTTGCGGATTAAAGAGCACACAGCGGAGTGACCTTGTTCATAGTCTTCCGGGAACTGCACAGGCTCGGAGGTGATACGACGACCTTGTTCTCGACGATTGGCGTGGTAGAACGGCGTACTACCAAACAACATTTCGTACAGTAGTATACCGAAAGCCCACAAATCCACTCGTTGGTCGTACGGTTTGTGCTGTAAGATCTCCGGCGCCATGTACTCCGCACTACCACACATCGTAGAGTTCCGTTCTACCTTCATTCCATCGGGCTTGGACAATCCGAAGTCAATGAGCTTCGGGTACCCATCAGCATCCAGCACAAGGTTCTCCAGCTTCAGATCTCGATACAAAATCCCTTTCTTGTGCAGATACTCGAGCGCGGACACCAGACACGCCGCGTAGAACGCCACATAGCGCTCATGTAGTCCGCCATACGAGCTCCGTAGTTTCTGTTTGCATAGAAAGTTCTCGAGCGTTAAACTGTTGCGACCCATGGCCAGACTCGTTCTACGCTGTTTGTTCTGCTCTTCATCTGATTCCGACTCCGTCGTGACTTCATCCGATACTTCTGGTTCTTCTTCCACTTGGCGACTGGCTCTCCTTTCTTCACTGTCTGAGTCATCCCCATCCTCACTTTCCTCTAAATGCCCGTCGTCATGAGTGTACACCAAGCTGTAGAGCTCCCCACCGGGACAAAACTCCAATACAAAGTACAGAGCCTCAATATCCTGGAAAGTGGCATAAAGCCTGGCAATAAACGGGTGCTCCAGTCCCAAATGCACACTCTGCTCCCTCATGATGTTCTTCTCTTGATGCATTTCCTGCACCAAGTCCCTGGTCAACACTTTAACGGCAACAGTCGCTCCAGAGTCCAAATGTCTCGCCAAGTGTACCGTCCCGAAGGAGCCTCTTCCGAGGACGTCCAGTAGCTCGAACTCGTGGATTTCGGCCGCTTTTTCCAGCTCACAGGCGAAGCTGAACCTTGTGACGGAGGATCTACGATGCGGCTTAACGCTCACGGCCGACAGGTAGCTGGTGGCGCTGCTGAAGCGCTTGGCGGCATCCTGCGCAGAGCTTTTGCGCCACGTGGAGGCGGAGAACCGCTGCTGAGCGTCCTTCTGCGGCTGCTTAGTGACCATGGCGCGGATCTCACGCATCTTGCGCCACATTGGCGCCATTGACGGCGTCTCTATTGACGGGAAGACCCGCATATTAAGCACTGACCCCGAGTCGTTGGTAGTGTAGTGCGTGGTCAGATTGTGTACAACTGAGGTGAAGGCACCGTTCTACGCACGTTCTGAACATGTGTCACTTGCTTTTTGTATGTAAATGGACTGGCTATGTACGTTCCTCCCTCTACCGACTATAGAGTGTAGCCATCTCATGAGTCTTCGAAGCTCTATCCAGTCCTTATCGGGATATGCTGACAGCATTGCTACAGATTATCTACTGTAGTAAGGGTTAACCCAGCGTTAGACTGAGAAGAGTGGTAGGTTGTCAGTTAGCATTGCATGGTTAAAGGAGAGACGGAGGGTGTCAACGATACCGGACACTTCCAACACTGCTCCTAGGTGACGGAGAGCAAAAAAGCGTCTAAGAGATCAAGACTGTCGTATGTGCGTACATGTATCCTGTTACAGCCTGCAGGTGGCGATGCAACAGTTCAGGGTGAGACTTTCAGCTGTGACGTTGCCGATAGGATAAATCTGTATTTTTATTTGAGTATCTGGATAAGTTTTCGAACTTGTGTCAATAGTCCGACATTGATTGTGGAAAAGAAAGTTGTAAGCACCCGACGATATCGTCCACTTGTACATGTACTAGCTCCGGTGAGGAGAATCTCTGCGTTGGAGTACTGTACTTTTAAAGGCGAGTTTAACAGTTCCAGATTCAAATTTGAGTTTTTCATTTTTCAGATTAAGATGATTTTTGTTTTTTTTTACTGAATCATCGCCATTTCCTGGTACGCGTTGGCAATTCTTCGAAGCTGATAGTGAAGTGCCACAGCCGTCGGGCGATCGGATGCTTGGAACGCCACACACTGCAAAATAACTTCACGGATCTCCGGCGGACAATCATTCTCGATCGTCGGCTTGATGGCGTCCGTACTCACCAACAGCGCGATCTTGGCATCCGTAAGAGCGTCGTCCTCGAGTCTGTTGCTGTTGTACGGGTGGCCACATGTATCCATCTCGCTCAATACAATTCCAAAGGAGAAAATGTCGGCACTTTCCGAGTACCGATCGCCCTGTAGCACCTCTGGAGCGATCCACGCGGTGGTCCCCATGCCTCCAGTCATTGTGGACTCGTAGGACGATTCTCTCGAGATGCCAAAGTCGCTGAGCTTCGCTTCCCACTCGTGGCTCAACAATACATTGCGAGACTTGATATCTCGGTGAATGATGGTCGGATCGAACGAGTGAAGGTACACGAGCGCTTCGGCCATATCCAGCGCTAAATGCACTTTACTCCGCGGTTGCGAGTCTTCCCCAAGCCACGAGAAGGTCCGGCGACTGTCTTTTTCACGTCGTTTCTGCCTCAAAAGTGTCGTTAAATCCCCTCGAGGCATGTACTCGATGACCAGCGAGAGATCCAGCAGGTTCGTCCATGCTAAGCCGATGAAATGCACGATCTTGGGGTGATCCATCCGCGCGTACAAGCGGATTTCGTCCATAAATCGACGCAGGAGGTCCTTGGACATGGCTTTGGGTAGAATCTGCTTGATGACCACGCGTTGGCCGTACAACTGCGCGAGATGCACGACCCCGAAGCCACCACTTGCCAGTTCATCTTGAATCAGAATATCCTCGATCGGAAGACGGTAAGGAATCAGATCCTCGTCGTTCCGAACGTCGTTACTCAGGTACCCGCTGCCAGACGATGGAGGAAGAGATAAAGTCTGAGAGGCGGAGCCTGTTCCAGTCGCGGCATTCGACTGTCCTTTGCTGGTAGGTAAAGCCTGGAAGCCGCGATCGTGGTCGCTCGAGTCGTGTCGTTTCTTTTGGCGCCGTCGATACAGGATAAACCCCACGATAGCGAGGATAACGACGACGACAGCAGCTGCAATTCCCCCTATTAGCCCTGCATTGGAGCTTGAGTTCTCGTTAATGACAACGGTCGTTTGGCCACTGGAAGCTTGGGTACTTCCAGTAGTACCGGTAGTAGAACTGTCCCCAGTGCTGGAAGAAGCAGCAGTGCTTGCTGCAGTAGAACTGGTGCTAGTGCCGGAGTTGGAGCTACTTCCAGTCGTAGAATCGGATCCACTGCTAATCGGGTACAGACTCGAGAAGGAAACGTCTACAGTAGAGGGAGAAGAAGGTTAAATCCATGCATTTTGTTTTGTTTTTTCCTACCAAGAGGTAAAAGACAAGACTTACCATCGAGAACACAGGCCGAAATGTCGCTCGTAATGGTCGTGACAGTGCCAGAAACGCTAGAACAGTCGTCTGCGTCCTGACTGACTGTGAGACTTAGCTGAGCGCTCTGTAGTACGTCGATGTCGGACTTCCGGATGATAAAATTCGTCACTGTCGTTCCTCCAAGCGTCCTAACGAAAAAAAAAAAAAACGAATTAGTGATGATAAAAAGCGATAAGTTTCACCATACAAGCGCTTTCGTACAGCGTCTTGAGCTTCGTGGGGAACGTGACGCCTACGATCTCTGTGATCCGACAGTCGCTGCACTCCAAATACTGGAGACTGTCGGGGAACACGGCGCCTTGCAACGTCGTGAGCTGCTGGTTCCCACTTAGATACAATTTCTGCAAGGACGACGAGAAGCGGAAGTTGACCAGCGAATCGATCGAGTTCTTGCGCAGATAAAGTCTCAGTAAACTGTCGGGGAAATTGGACGCCTTCGTGGACGTAAGCGCGTTCAAATCCAACGTCCTACAGCCATTCACAACAAATCTCGTTTAGTAAATCAAATACGGTATGAAAAAAAAACTAGCGAAAAACGTACAATAATTCCACACTTGCAGGGAAGTCCAAGCCATTTAGAGACGTCAATTGGTTGCTAGTGAGATCCACCTCCGTCACGGACGTCCCCACGGCCTTGAACGTCTTGATCTTGTTATTCCAGAGCCACAGACTCGCCACTTCCGGGTAACTCTCCACCACTTGGATGTTGACGTAACTGGCGTTGATCCGGTACTCCCCTGGGTTCTCGGACTCTGTCGCGTCTATCGAAACCTCATCACAGTCGGAATTCTTCACGAGAATAGCCACATTGTCCGCTCCACTGGCTGCAGCTGCTAGCGTGACTTTCGACGGGGGGGAGAGGCCTGATTCCGGACAGGAAGCCGCGCGCAGTTCCCTCCACCGCGTCAGAGCGCAAGTGGCCGCCAGAATCCACCGCATGAAGCGCGAGAAACCCGTGACGCTAGAGCTTCGAAAGTGCGTGTGCGTGTGTGTGTGTGTGTGTGTGTGTCACTGGGATATCCGAGACTTGAGCTCCTTCGCTGTACCGGTAAAAGAGCATGTGACAACTGAACCAAAAGAGTGCAGTCACGATGGGAACGAAGTGAACATATCCCACCCGTCAGAAGCTGCAACGATACATGATACTGAAAGGCCAACGCTATTCAGTACCGGTAACGAATCAAGAGGAAACGCTGGAAAATCTGCCACGTCATTACGAGCGTGTCTTGTCGACCGGTCTGATGTATCACCATGGGGAGTTTGAACTGATAAAGAATACACTCTTTTTTTCTCACTTGTTACACGTAGTACTGCACATGGTCTCCCCGTTCGTTCGACAGCAGAGCGATGTCGTTGTCGTCCTCGACCATCACGACGTGCGGCTCGGACTGTTTCCGCCGTTCGGACTTGTATCCTCTTCGACTGGGCGGTCTGCAGTTGTTTCGAGGCGCCGACATGGCTCGAGTCGCCATTCGACCGGTGGTCGCTAGATCGTCCAGAGCCAATTCGAGATTCCGCAGCTCGAAGTGCAGTTGAATGGCGCTCGGGCGGTTCCTCGGGTCTGCGTCCAGGCATTTACCCACGAGATCCCGGACGCTATTGGGGCAGTCGGAGCTCAGCGTGGGGCGTAACTTCCCTGCACTCACCAGCACGGCGATCCGAGCGTTCGTGTGCTTCACGTTCCCGCCGCGATTGTCCTCGTTCGGAACTCCCTCCGAGTACGGACGTCTGCAAGTGTCCAGTTCGGTCAGAATCACTCCGAACGAGTACACGTCCGCCTTCTCCGAGTACCGTTCGCCTCGCAGGACTTCCGGTGCGATCCACGAGATGGTCCCGATCTCCGCGGTCATCGTCTGGTCCTCGGTGAGCTCTCGACTCACTCCGAAGTCGGTCAATTTCGCTTCCCATTTCTCGCTCATCAGCACGTTGTTCGGCTTGAGATCTCGATGGATCATGGGGCTGTCGAACGAGTGGAGGTACACGAGCGCCTCCGCGACGTCCAGAGCCAAAAGGGACTTGCACTTGAGCCCTCCGCGCTCGGATTTCGAGGACCGGAACCACCCGTAGGCGTCACGAGCGAGCGGGTCTCGCGTCTCGCGCTTCAGTTGCTTCTGCAGTAACGTGGCGAGATCGCCGTTGGGCATGAACTCGAACACGGCGGATAAATCCATCAAGGAGCTGAAGGTGAAGCCGATGAACCGCACGATCTTGGGGTGGTCCAGTGACGCGCACGTCCGGATCTCGTCCATGAAGTCGTTGAGCATCCGCGGGTCGCGCATTCGCTCGGGAAGGAGCTGCTTCGTCACCACCGTCTGCCCCCGGAAACTGGCCTTGTACACAGCGCCGTAGCCCCCTTTGGCTATCAATTTGCCCCGAACCACCTCCTCGTGCAGGAGTCGGAAGTGCTTCATGTCCTGGTCCGTCCGGATGTCGTTGTCCAGGTGTCTGGACGACAGTGGAAGCGCCGAACGGGTGGACGACTCCATGGTGCTGTTCAGCCCTCGGCGCTTCGTACTGACCACGGTCTCGTCCAGTCCCGAGTCCATTTCCGCCGCCATGTTCCCCGTGTTCAACGTCCGCTCGAAGAACGTGTGCGCTGTGTGCGTCGTGGGGTTCGTCGTGCGGATATTATCCACCGACCGGAACGCGGAGCTTCTGTCGGCTGCGTAGTCCTTGAATTGAACGCCCGACTGGCGATGTCGGAAGACGAGATAGCCAATGGCACCACCGATAACCACTAGCAGCAACGCTGCACCGGAGATCATAGCCACCAGCATCCAACCGGACGAAGAACTGGACTCGGAAGCTGTGCCAATAGGCTGCGTACCGTTTGGAGGCGGTCCAAGGGCGCCACTGGAGTCGGCAGTGGCCGAAATCACGTATTTACTATTGTAAACGGCGTCGGGGAGGACGCAGACCGTCACGAGCTGCACGTCCTGCTTCGTCGCGCTGGAATCGCAGCTTGCACTTGAGACCGTGAGTTGAAACCAGCCAAGTCCAGCGAGAAGCGGGAAACTGGAGTTGGACATCTCGAACGACTCCACAGTGCTGCCTTCAAGACCCAGAGCCGTCAAGGAACCGGAGGACGGCAACGTCACGCCCGAGAGTTTCTCCACGTCGCAGTCGCTGCACGAAAAAACCTGCAGTTGCGTGGGCATTTGCCACTTGGACAAGTCGTGAACGGTGTTTTGACTCGTGTCGAGCGCCACGAGCGTGTCACTAAAGGTGAAAGAGGTTAAACCCACAATGCCATTGTTCTTGAGCGACAGCGACGTAACTGTATCCGGGATCTCCCCGCCTTCCAGGCCCTTTAGCGAGTTATTATCCAACACCAGTCGGTTGACGCTACTGGGGATTGATAACGCGTCCAAAGCGCTAAGTCCATTCCCCGACAGGTCCCTGTAGAAGGAACCAAGTGAGTCTTTAACTTTTTTTCGGACAGTAAAAAAACAGCTTCTACCACTACGTACAGCGTCTTGACGGCGGCCTCGGTGTCTTCATAGATAGTGGTGACCTGATTCCCTGATAAATCGACGGTAGTGGCGGCCGGGAAGCTCGAGACGGCTTCAATTCCTAAGCTGCTGGCATCGATCGTGGTCGTTCCGTTGCTGGACGTGGAGCTGATCTTCACTACACTGCAGTTTTGGTACACGACCTCAGCGTTAGCTGCCGCTGCATCGCTCCGTCGCAGAGTGGCCAATGTCGGAGCTGGTTTCTCGCACGCGTTCGTCTGGAAAACTCGCGCTGCTGTGGGACGAACGAGAAGCACCGAGAGCACGAGCAGCGCTCCAAGTCGACGTGACCGTCTCATTTAGTACCGGTACAGTACGCCCCTCCTCCCAAGACGTCGAGATCACGTTCGAATAATAGCAGTAAACTGAGCTGTCTGTCGGCCTCACAACGTGGAACATGCTCGGTTTTTGATGCGTGACACAAGGCACAGTCCCGTTTTCCCATCCGAAAATGCTCTCCGACGCAGCGGCCGGGCGATTTGCTCCATTGTTACAACGGACAGCAGGGTTTCCGCAGCTTCCAACACAAGAAATGAGGCCAAGAAACATTCAACGACACCAGGCGGAGCCATGCAACGCGCAGTGTTTCCAGCCGCACTGAAAAACAACGGTTGCGGTATTATTATAATACATGTACTGTACCATCTAATCAGCTGGAATAACGCCTCTTCCAGCCAGGTAGAACACTACCTGTGCATGGTAGAACGACAAGTATTACCAGAATTTCTCCTTTTCTTTTAAATAACTTCAAAGGCTTGATAACGCACTAAGACACCGACAATTTCCCTCACGTTGACGGACGGAACGGGCGATGGCCCGACTGACTCGCGCCCATGCTGCTGGCCTTGGACTGCGTCCTGGTCATGCGCCTCGCCGACGCCAGCAGCTCCTCCTCCTCGAGCTCCAAGTTGCGTAGTTCGTAGTGGATCTGCAGCGCCGACGGTCGATCCTCCGGGTCGAACGCCAAGCATTTGTCC
Organism: Phytophthora multivora; assembly: GCA_001314345.1. Classification (NCBI taxonomy): domain Eukaryota; phylum Oomycota; class Peronosporomycetes; order Peronosporales; family Peronosporaceae; genus Phytophthora; species Phytophthora multivora. The sequence goes on from LGSM01000482.1 coordinate 15,264, forward strand.
ACCAAACTGCGGACACTACGAGGACAATCGTTGTGCACTTCGGGCCTCAACGTCCCGGCACTAACCAGCACGGCAATGCGCGTGTTCGACGTCTTGTTGTTGCCGCCGCGGTTGCTCTCGCCCGGGATGCCCAGCGCGTACGGCCGGCGGCACGTGTCCAGCTCCGTTAGAATGACACCGAAGGAGTACACGTCCGCCTTCTCCGAGTAGTGTTCTCCGCGTAGAACCTCCGGTGCAATCCACGAGACTGTACCGATCTCCGCAGTCATCGTCTGGTCTTCATCCAGTTCCCGACTGATGCCAAAGTCCGTGAGTTTCGCTTCCCACGTGTCGCTCAGTAGAACGTTCTTCGGCTTCAAGTCACGGTGGATGATCGGGCTCTCGAACGAGTGGAGGTACACTAACGCCTCTGCGACATCCAGAGCGATAAGCGACTTGCACTTGAGGCTTTCCCCTTCTCCAACCGAGTGGAACCAACTGTAGCCATCTCGAGCGTATTCATCGCGCTGTTCACGCTGCAGTTGTGTCTGCAACATGGTGCTTAAGTCCCCACGGGGCATGTACTCCATGACCATACTGATGTCCAGTAAGGAGCTCCACGTGACGCCGATAAAGCTGACGATCTTGGGGTGATCCAACGTCGAACAGAGACGGATCTCGTCCATGAAGCTGCCGAGATAACGCTTGTCACGTGCACGTTCAGGCAGCAATTGCTTCGTCACCACCTTCTCGTTCTGGAATGTAGCCAAGTACACAGCTCCGTAGCCTCCTTTAGCGATCAATTTCCCACGTACTACCTCTTCTTGAAGTAATCTGCACTGCATGATATCGTCGTCCGTCCGGATATCGTTCAGCACGAAGTTCGCAGTAGAATCGCTCAGTAATGGCTCAGGTACAGAGTCCGTTCTACCTGTTCTCGACATGCCAGTCAAGTGGCCAGGCATGTACTTGGTGGCCTTGGAAGAGGAGGAAGCGTCCGGGTCAAACTCGAGGTTTTCCGCTTCTTTGAGCTCTTCATCCCGGACTTTTTGTCGACGTCGGTAGATAACAAACACCACCCCACCCAGGATACAGGCCATCATAGCTCCGAGACAGATCATAGCCAGCATCATCCAGTTACTGAGTCCACCGCCGCCTCCTCCTTCTTTTCCGTCGGGATTCCCACCACTCCCAGCGTTAGACGAGGTAGAACCGCCCCCAACGAGGTATTTCGCGTCGAAATAGTCGTCCGGTAGTACGCACAGGTTCATGGAGCGGGCAATGAGCGACGTGGCGTGGCTGTCAGTGCAGTTGGAGCCGATTGTCGTGGCCACGAGGTCGTCTACAGTCTCCAGCACCGCCACACTCGAGTTCGCGACCTCGAACATCTCAATGTTGCTGCCTGTTAGGTCGAAAGTGGAGAGGGACATGGACGTGGGGAAGACGACGCCCGCGATGATCTTAATGCCGCAGTCCTGACACCGGAACGACTGCAAACTCGCAGGCATCTCCCAGCTAGAAAGCTTGGGCACTGCGTTGTCACTCAAGTCGATGTACTCGGTCTGATCGCCCACCACGAAGCTCTGTAAGGACGTGACGCTGTTGTTTCGGATCGAGACGGACGTCACTGTGTCGGGGATGTCGCCTTCCGTCAGCGTTGCCACCTTGTTGTCGTCCATATTCAGGACTGTGACGCTACTAGGGATGGAAACGTTGGTCATGTCCTTAATCCCGTTGTTGGAGATGTCCCTGCCAACCAGCAAACACACACACATTCAGTTCCAGATCTCTAAAGCCGCATCTAAAGAAGCTCCACGTACAGTGTCGTGACTGAAGACCCGTCCGTTTCTTGGATCACAGCGATGTTGTTGCCCGATAGATCCAGCGATTCGACGTCCGGGAAGCTCTCAACCACCACGATCTTCTGCCCTGCAGCGTCCATGGATTTCGTGCCGTCGCTCTGCGTGTCCGCGCGAATGGTTAGAATGGCGCAGTCCTTGTAGATCACGTAGGCCGCGCTGGGCGACGACGCGCTCTGCGTCAACGTGATCTGCGTCGGTGGAGACGCAAGACATTCCTGGCGCTGCGCTTTAAGCGCCGATAAACTCCCTGACCCGCTGCTGCTGTCTGAAGAGTCCGAGGTCGAGGTCGAGAGCGCACTGGTCCCGTGTATCACCGCTAAAGCGAGTGCTAGACACCGCCATCTTCTCCTCGCCATGGCTCCGCGTCCCCAAGGGATAAGTAAAACCTGTTTCGTCCTGAATTTGAGCAGCAGGTTCTCGGTGAAGACGACAACTTGCACGTGTGCTCAAATGCCGCTGAAAAAGACTGGAGCGAGGCCGGGGGACGAACTGCGAACTGTGCAACGCCGACTGTCGGGGATAGTCGAGTCCGTCGGAGCAGCTGGGATCATTTCAAGCAAGGCAAAGACCGAACTCCCCATCCGATCCGACCTCCTACTCGACGTCTATGCGCGCAGATACAGCAAGAAAGTGACAATTCGTTGAGGCGTTGGTGCTCTGCGGATCAAATGCCAGTGGCAATGGCATCGAATTTCGACTCGAAAAGTCAACACTGCATGTCGCCAGGCTTCTTCGAGCGTTTGCTCCGGGGGATACCGGTACTCGACGTTGGTGCCGGCAGCAGCTCGCACTTGGTTCCTGTAATACGATAGACAAAAAGTTTTACGAGCACATGTGGCCGCGTGCCACTGATCGGCACATTCCTCCTCTCCTCTCCACATCTCGCTGCTTCGTTTCACACGGATCGGACCGTCACTTCAATCAGAAAAGCCTTGAAAAAAAGCGACCAGACCTCTGCAATGCAGAGTCTGTAAAGTACACGGTACAGTGTACACTCGACTTGCCGAGGGCCCGAGCGTGTGACCTCCACCTGCTGTACATGTACATTGAAAAGCTGCATAGATTGAGAGGAAAGAGATACGTCGGGAGGCTGGCGAGCGTAGGTTAACTGACGCACGTGCCAGCTAGCGCGAAATAAACCACCTGCTACATGTACATGTAGCTGCTGGATGCAGCATCAAGGTGTCGATATGGAAACACGCGCACTGCGTAGGTGAGTCTTATGAACGAGAGTGTGTGCGGTATTAAAAAAGTACTTGAAGTACTCTACATGTACCTCAGGTAAGTTACCTGTACCGGTTACGGCTGCTTCTGATCAGTTATTGCAATCTTACGTGCATTTGTCATCTGACTCGTGATCAGTACTAAAGTTTGAGGCGTTCACTCCTGCCATTCATCGTCCAGCAATGGGAGGGCCTTGCCCATGAAGGCGAAGGCGCCATTCAGCCCTCAAGGCCTCAACTCAGTCCCGAACGGACGAACATTAACGTGGAAGCTGCTGCTGAATTGAATCGCCGGAGGGAGCGCAACCGCCAGCATCAGATCAAGTACAAGAGGAAGCAGAAAGTCGACCTCATCCAGCAGCCTCAGCGCGAAATCCACGCGCTTGAGATGCAGCAGACGCTGTCGTTGGCCACGCCGTCCACCAGGCAGAGCCTCACGATCACCGAGTGCATGGTGCGTTCTGCATTCCCGAGTCTGGTAGCAGACGACAGGATCGTCCACAGGCTCCTTGGACAGCGTCTAAAGCCACGCGGTTGTGTCCATTTCGAGTGGAACGAGTCCAGCAGCCGAGTTGGAAGCTTCGTGTTCAAAGCGGACATGTTCACGCCGCTGCTGGAGATTCTGGGCGGCTTAAATGACGTCTCCCGTGTCTTCCCCAACGCTCGTTTCACTCCTGAGTGCGGCTTAAGTCTATTGAACTCTTGTGTCTCTACTGTAAGACAACATACATCCTCTACATGTTTGTTTTACTTCCGCTTGCTGCTAGTAAATGACGGCAGATCTGATAGAGGCGTGAGCGAGTGGCGGCGGAACGACGTGCGTCTTCGAAACGGCTGAGGCTTCGTGTCTTCCCCTTCTTCAGGCTCTGGAGCTGGTCGACGGATTGGCTGCTGGTTCTTCAGCGCCGCAGTTGACTTGTACGGGGACCGTGGGTCGAATTGGCCTCCTCTTGGACTCAACACACGCGAGCCTAAGGCGATTGTCTTGTCCAAACTGGGGACGGGGCTGTCGTTCAAGAGCTGGTTGCTACTGGAGCTGGACGTGTCGGGTGTGTCGGTTCCTTGTCAACGAGGAGACCCGAGACGGGTGTCTGCCGCGTTCAAAGGCGAATAACTGGAAATATTCGACGGTGGCGGCGATAACGTGCCATACATGGAGCTTGTGTTACGGTTGGCGTCGAACAGGAGCGTATCCTCGTTCGAGCGACGCAGTAGTTCATCCGAGCCGTATAAATCCGGTGACGTGTACGAGGTGACTGCGTCTGCAGTGTCTTCTTCCTCCTCGTACCCTACGAAGTCGCACAGGTCAACGGAGCCAGCAGAGTCTGACGAAAGCTGCGGAAAAGAGTTAGAACCGATTAAAACTGACAGATCGAAAGTAACAAAAACGTACCGAGCTCGTAACGCGGCGGTGGCAAGTGACGACTGTACTCGCAGTGGATGCGACGCTTTCGTTTGAGGTTCGTAGCTCGTTTTTCTTGGCTGGACTGTGCGAGATCTCGATCAAATCGCGATCAAACACAAGAGCTGTGGTCTTCTGCCTTCCCTTTCGAGCGGGTTGGCCCGGTTTCTCTTCAAAACTGTTCAGACGTGCACGGGAGGCTCGGATGGCGGCTGTAAGTCTCGGACTCGGCCTCATGGTCCGCTGTTCGCTGATTCCAAGCGATAATGTGCGTAAAAGAACGGGGGTTTGGACAGGGAAGAACGCCAACTCGTGTGGGTCAATGTCTGCCAGCGAGTTCCTCTCTGTTTTGATGGGAGACAACGACGATGGCGTGGGAGATCCAGGACGGGAGAGTGGCATGAGATTCTTCCTCATCCATTCTTCTTGCTGCTGCTTTAGAAGCTGTTCCTCCTCGCTTTTGTGCTGCAAAATGGTCTGCAGCGACTCCTGCTGCTTTAAAATGTCTCTCTGAGCCACAGGAGACGCCGGAGCTTGGAATTCCAGAGCTTTCGGGGTAACACGAGGGGCGTTTGCGGTCCCAGAACTCACCGGGGCAGCCGCAGCCATCTTCTTGGACACATGAATACGAAGATCATCACGCCGTGCAGTCGGTCGGGCCCCTGTACTAAAGGGCGGCGGCGGAACACCTGCTACCAGTCCAGTAGGTGCAGTCGGCAGACTATTCGGTGGCTGCTGGAAGATATTACTGTGGCGTTGGCGTGCTAACGAGGACGGAGACACTGCCGGCGAGCTCGAATACTCCAACGGAGGTGGACGCACTGTCTTCCCTGTGTCCTCTACCTCCTGCTCATGAAGTGGAGGCGCAAGCGGCACCTCCGATCCTTGTACAAACCGCGTGCGTGGCCGATGGAATGAGTGCGGGTGTCCGTGCTGCTCCTTCGGCGGTGACGGCGATCTCCTTGCAGCCCTTAACGTGGCCGTAGCGATAGAATTCCGCTTTCTCCTCCATCTCGTCCCCGGTACAGGGGACGCGGTGTATTCCGGAGGAGTTGCCATGGGTTGCACAGCGCCGAACGTCCCCGGTTCGACGAATCCAGGGCCCGACGTCTCGATCTTTAGTTGTCTCTGTTTGGCTTGTTGCGCCTTGGAGAACGACGATCCCCACGGGGTTGAAGCGCGACGTCGTGAGCTGGTTGGAACACTCTGTGAATTCCTTTCCCCGTCTTGATTGGTTCCAATTGGAGAACCTTCTTCCTTCTCTTCTGCATCAATTTCTGGATCTTGTGGCTCTGCTTGGATTTTATCAGTTTGAAGACGCAATTCAATCTCTGTTGTCCCCAATATTAACTTATCGCCATGATGCACCACCACTGCGTCATTGTGCACTTTTCGCCCATTGAGGGTTGAGCCCTGCTTGCTATGATCGCTGTAGACCCAAATTCCCAGACCAGATGTCCGTTCCAGCGTTCCATGGGCTGCATTCACCTCCGGATCGCCGTGAAGCTTGAATTTTGCTTGCGGGCCAGTGCCCAACACGATCCCAGTGCCCGCAACTGGAGACAAAGGCTCCGTCAGATGATCTCGAGCCTTTTCGTTGTTGTCAGGCGGGCGACATATCCGCAGTATGATGTTGGACGAGGAAGCGCTCCGCATGGCATCCCACCGCGAGAGGCTCGCTGTTTTGATCCCCTTAGGGGGAACGCAGAGGTCGACGGGGGAAAGAGGAGTGCCTGCGTAGCGAGGAGGACCAGAGAAGTGCTAACGGCCGACTGGTCGCACGGTTATTGAGGTCTTTTCAAAGTGACCTTTGGGTTGACTTGACGTTTGCATTCTTTTGTATATTTATACAGGAAGATTTAATAAATGTTCAATTACACGGTATTTGAAACTAGTGATGGTTTGGAAACATTTAACCCAAAGGCAACAAAGCCTCGTAAGAAGCGCTGGTGTTGATCAACTTCTAAATGAATCGACGAACCAGGATTAGCGTGGCGTAGATCAGCTAGCATGAAAGGTAGGCAGCGGAAAGAAGATTCCCATTCTCCATCAACACTATTCAGCACTTTTTCCTTGGCTCGATACAGTTTTGATCGGTGTCTCTGAAGAGATACACCATCTCGAGCTTGAACTAACGCCGTTAGCGCTTTCCTTTTGACATTGTGATCTGCGATGACAGCTGATCGCAATGTCACGGATCACGTCCGAACGGGAAGTTGATGGTGGTAATGAAGGTCCTGGAGGACGCTTGGGCTGAGGAAGAGGCGCGGAGACGCCGGGAGATGCAGTATGGTGGGATGCAAGCTTTTTGTGTCTAAGTGGGCTTGGGTTCAAGCTCTGGCGACGACGTTCCAAGGAAAGCGCAAGGCGTTCCAAGGAATCTGGAGGAAGACGAATGTGGATTCGTGAGGATGGAAGACACGCCAAGGACGGAGTGCCCCTGAGGAATAGGAAGGTATGTCATGCATATGTAGTAAGTGAGCTGGTCGGCGGGGTAGCTGCTGATCGTGCTCAGTCGTGGATTTTCCTTGCTTAACTGAAGTGAAAAGCTCTTTTGCATTTTACTTTAAAAGCAAGTTACGGTTTCTATTACTATTGGTGCGCTACCTGTTTCACAAGGCGTTCTCCATCGAGTCGGCCGAAGGTACTCACGACCCCGGCGAGGAGGATCCGTGACAGCAAGGTGGGCAGCAGCGTAAGCTGTCGCGTTGTTGGCTTCGCCACAGACATACAGGAGTCGTAATGCTTGTCATTTATTGCGGAGGCGAAAAGGTGACGAGATTTGTCCTTTTTGATGCGGACAGTAACTCGAACTTCCGACATACAGCCTTTTTCATGTTGATCACACTTGTACTTCTTCAATTTCCCGCTGCTCTCCACAACGCAGCGCGAGTTTGCGTTATAGGAGTAGTCCTGCAAAAATGCTGTAGCAGCCGATCCAGAGCTGAACGGCATCTCCACTTCTAACGAGGAAGTTCCATGCAGCGCCAACAGGTCCAGTTGTGCTCGATTAGTCGAAGACATGATAGCTTGATGTTGTAAGGTTGTGAGGAGGCTAGGAGCGTCGTGTCGAAGGCGAAATGGATGTTATGGAGTAGAAGGACTAGCGGCTTGCTATCCTACATTTTCGCTTCCGCTACTGACAGTTGGAAGTGCACTGATAAGATTGTTGGGACGCCTGGTACTGCTTTTGGGACAGGTACAGGTTTCGGGACGGTCGTCCCTATAGCGTACTGGTTTTGAGAAATACTCTTGGAAGGTATTTCGAAATGAATCAAATCGTTTTGCTTTTCGATATTACATTGTATCTTCGAAATCAATCAAAATTAATCAAAAATATGTAACTAAAAATAGATCAGAAGCGTTCAGCCAGCGCACCTCACTCGTCCTCCGTTGGAGCCCGCGATGCCTCTCTGTCGAATGCTTCGAGGAATTGAGAGTGTAGTCTGTGGGTGAGGCTTGTAGTCGAGTGTGAAGTAGGAATGAAATCCGAAAGTGAGTTTGATTGAGTTAGTTGTTCATGTCTTCCTTTGCTAGCTCTCTCCAACTACCCTCCTATCTTTTTCTAATCACATGCAACGGACATGGTCTGATGGGACGGACACGCTCCTAGTTACACTTGACTTTTGTATAGGGGCCGGATAGGTGCACCCTGGACGCGGTATTAACCATGCCAATCAACCAATCAGACCGCACCATTTAGTCCACTTCAACTTATGCCTCTTCAAGGCACACGCCTGCCACGCACCGAGCGCGTGACCCCGGGCGCGCGCCAAGTGGTAGGAAACCGGGCGAAGTGACGACGAAGTGCAATCTCAACACCCCCACTCAATTCGACGTCTCGAACTTGGGCCCGACGTTGCTGGTCGTCAGCAAGTAGCGTAGCGTCTTCGTCGACAGACCCTTGGTCAGGAAGTCGGCAAGTTGGTTTTGGACTTGTGAAGTTGTGGATTCAAGTTTTTTTCTAGCTGGACACCGCCTCCCAGAGCCACCCAATGTTCTGTGAGATGATTGGCTGAGATGCTGAGTACCTGGGACTGAGCTGCGAGCCATTTTCACCATTTTGCTTCAGGACTTCCGGAATCCGGACTTCCAGAATCCGGATGCCCAGTCAAGGTTGGAGTCAGATATTCAAGAACCCAGTGTGGTGGAGCAGAATCTTGTTTGTGAGAAAGCCGGATCGGCAGGAGGACCAAGGTACCCACTTTGTGCTACGCCACCCTGAAGCTCGCGGTACCCAAGTTTGGGTACAACGCTGAGAGGATCAAGGCACCCT
>LGSM01000483.1:0-24692 GCA_001314345.1 Phytophthora multivora
CGACAGAAGCGACAGACGCGAGTCGTGTGCCAAGCTCTTCACGAAGCGGGGGACTTCCACCTCGCGGCTGGAGACTTTGAAGCCGCTCGTAAGAGCTGGCTCGAGGCTCTGGACAACGCGTACAGCACGCTGAACGTCGGTGCAACGTGGCGAGAGGTTCTCACTCCATCACCCGACCAGTTTCTCGAAGGAAGCAAGGATAAAATCAACGGGGACGAGCTCTGGGTCGGCCTTCAGTGTTGTAGCGCACTGGCTAAGTTGACGCTGCACTCGTCCGGTGTCAACGAGCAGCAGGCGGTGGACTACGCGTTGATGGGCGCCGCGATCTTCACGCGCTTCTACTGCTGCTCGGTGCCACATCCAACGAAATGTTTCTTGTACGGGTCGTATCGGATCTTGGGGCAGTTCTGGCCGGGGAGAGAGCTACTTACCGACCCGGATCGCGTCTCCCCCTTCCCTCTGGGACTGTTTTTCGTGCTTCTTCCTGAGCTTTTGCTGCAGTACGGACACCAACACGCGTCCACAGCCATGCCAGTCATCGCAGGCTACGAGTACGTGGCGGAGAGCTGTCTTGAAGACGGGAATCACGTCGTGAACGCTCGAAGACTTCGAGTGGAAGCTCTCGTTCAGTGTGGGCGCTTCCACGAAGCCTTCAAAGTACTTGAGAGTCTACTTCGTGACGTGGAGCTGGAAACTGTAGCTTTCNTTCTTAAAATGAAGTATTCTCTGCTGCTGCTCCTCATGCTGTCATGTCGCTCGTTGTGCTCGAGATGCTGTTGTGCTGCTGATTAATGGTTAAAAAAATACTGAGCTCCTTGCTTGACACACAGTCTGAGGACGATTCTCTCTGATAGCCTTGTCTAATGTTAATATCGTGTGTTTGAAGGAAAAAGAAATCTTGTCCAAACTCCTTTCGATAAACTGAACAATTTTTCATCCTGATAAATATAAAGTTAGTAATATAGAAAGATGGCGTACTCACCTGAGCAATACCAAGCTAACAAGGAGCGCATTAATGCAGCGCAGAAGCGCTACTACCAGCGCACTCGCGAAGCGCGATTGTCGTATCAAAAGAGCTACGATGATAAGAATAGAGACCAAATTCGAGCTCGCAAGCGAAAGCCCAAAACCGAACTTATTGATGACGAAGCCGAACCTAACAACGAAACCGAACTTAATTAACTAATTACATTTTTTCTCAAATAAAAAGTCAATCCCAATATAGTCAATGACAATGGCTTAAAACCTCCAAAAAGGTATAGCCCAAATATTTGAATTAATTAATTTCAGAATATTTTGTAAATGACTATGATATAAAGTCGATCCTGATACAAGATCCCAATATTATAAAGTCAGTACTACGAGAAAAATATATCCTCGCATATATAGCCAACATGTTTGCATACGAGCTCGAAGGTCTAAAGAGATTGAATATTAAACCTATCAAATGGGGCAGTAGCTACCGTGTCAAGGTGCGCGGTCGTACGGGGAAGATGGTATATATCACCAATATCTCCAACCCCCAAAATATGAAGCTGGTTGCTCAGCAGTACAATGTTGGCATCGATACTCTCAAGAAGCATATGTCTCCAGACTACAAGGCTGACCCGAAGTATCGCTTCTACCAAGGCAGCCATGTCGAGTCTCATTTATACGAGGGGATTCAGCCAACTGAATTATACGACAAACTCGAGAACGTACTTGCGAGCCAGAAGTCTGCTTTCAAGATTAATATTGCACTTGGATATAACCTCGTCAGTCGAACAGATGATAGCGATACCCGCTACTTCCACCCGAATTTGAGCAACACCTCGGTGTTCAGCTCACCGATTGCTATCAATAGTAAGGGTGATATTCGCAAGAAGGTCATTTCGGAGATTCGTTCGATGGAATTAGCGGACAAGCTCAACTACCCCAAATCGGGATACCTGGTAAAGGCAATCACTGGATTCAAGATTTTCATCTACCAGCGCGAACACGCACTGGGTGATAGTGAAGCTGTCATTCCAAAGATTATCCGCGACAACAAGAGTGTAATCAACTTCCCAAATACTAACAACAAGTGTGTATTCCACTGCATCGCCTACCACAAGCAAGAGGAACCCCGAAAGGATCCTCGTAGAATTCAAGCTCTGGTAAAGCAGACATTCAAGCAGTACTGCTCGTACAAGGATATCAATTATTCACTAAGCCTGTTTCGCAGTTTCAAACCAATCGACATTCTCCAGTTCGATGAGCTTGAGGACTGCTTTCAGCTAAGCATTAATGTATTTACGATGGATGTGGAGACGGGAAATGTTGAATGCATCCGACGTTCAGACAAGGAGTACGATGTTATCAATTTTCTATCTCACGAGAACCATGCTCTTTACATTAAGAATATTGATATGCTTCAGTGTAAATACCAATGCCCAAAGTGTGAGATGGTGTTTGTCAGCTCAGACAAGCTTCGAAACCATAAGAAGAACCAGTGTAAGCTCGTAAATATTGAATCGTTCCCTGAAGAACCCACTATTTATCGCCCAGTTCCAAATACAATTCGTTCGCTACTGACAAAGTACTCTATTAAGAATACTGATCTATACATCGATCATTTTATTGTTTATGACTTTGAGGCCATTCTTAAGCCTACGGCGACTCGACATGGGGAGAATACTGTCTTCACGAACGAGCACATCCCGGTGTCTGTCTCTGTAGCTGATAGCTTGACGGAGGAGGTTCGTTGCTTTGTAAATGATGATCCAAAGGCATTGCTCAAGGATATGTTCCAGTACATCAATGATGTCGGAGCGAAGATCCAGAAATACAATGTCTCCAAGTACGAGACCTTGCTTCGAAAGATAATCGACGCTCAAGGTTTGACGGGCATGGAGGTTCCAGGTACTCCTCTTGGTAATTCGTACAAGAAACATGATGTGGATGCTTGGATTCAATCTGGAGATTTTGCCAGCTTCTTTGATTTTCACAGCAAGCTTGGGTTTGGTAAGAAGCGGTCGGACTATGGTAAGATCAAGCAAAGTCTGGATCAGGTACCAGTCCTTGGCTTTAATTCAGGGCGCTACGATATCAACCTAATCAAGGCAGACTTGTTCGCTATCATTGGAACCGACAACATCAAATCGGTTATTAAGAACCCAAGCTACATGTGCATCGCCACGTCGGACATGAAAATGTTAGACATTAGCAACTATGTACCAGCAGGTACAAGCTATGCTAAATACCTATCAACATACCTTGGTGATTGCAAGTGTGATGACAAGATTCGATGCGTCTGCGGCCTGGGTAAGGGTATCTTCCCATATGAGTACATTACCTCATTCAATGTACTCAACGAAACTGAAGTGCCTCCTCAGTCAACCTTTGATAGTGAGCTCCGTAATACCAGCATCAGTGATGATGACTACAAGCGGGTACAGTTTGTCTGGGAGTACTATGGAATGAAGTCGATCAAGGACCTACTTATTTGGTACAACAATCTTGATGTAGTTCCATTTATCAAGGCTATCAAGGCTCAACGAGAATTGTTCAAGCGATTCGGTCTGGATATGTTTACCGATGGTGTATCTCTCCCAGGTTTATCAGAGAAAGTCATGTATCAAACCTGCTTCAACAATCTCCAGTACCCCACCAAGGCGGCGGCGAAAGCATTTAGCTTCCCATCCAAACGCATGAGTGGATACAAGAGCCAGGATGCTGAGGCTAAACGAGAGTTCAATATGTCTATCGAGCACCTTGACATCCTTCTCAAACAGCAAAAGTATCTGTGTGATCTATGCTACTGTCAGCTGACCGCTGATACTGCTTCAGCCGATAGAATCAACAACAAGCTTGGGCATATCGATGGCAACATCTTGATCAGCTGTGTGAAGTGCAACACCGCTCGTAATAACATGTCCATCAAAGGGTTTCGCTACAAGAAGTTGCTTGAGTTCAACTCGGATAAGCTTGTCTATAGCATCGATAGGGAAGAGAAAGATATTTATGCTAAGATGAAGGCTAATATCGCTGGCGGTCCTTCAATCATCTTCAATCGCTATACCGAGCGAAATGAGACGAAGATTCGCGGAGACAAGGTTTGTAAAAAGATTATCGGATACGATGCCAATGCTTTGTACCTGTGGGCACTCGGTAATGAGATGCCTTGTGGGCGATTGACCACGATTGATGCGTATCCTGGCATCATAGAAGACATTGTCAATGACAAAACCTTTGGCTTCCTCGAGTGTGATATTCGTACCCCACCACACCTCAAAGAGTACTTTAGTGAGATGACCCCTATTTTCAAGAACACGCTTATCGACTGCAGCGATGAGAATGTAATTGGTCAGCACATGTTTGAGTACAACGAAGCACGCAAACAAAGCCGAGCTAAACCAGCTCGTAAGCTAATTGGTAGCTACTTTGGTGAAAAGATTCTTATCTATGCTCCGTTGCTCAAGTGGTACATCGCTCACGGAATGGAGATCACCAAAACTTACTGTTTCATCAAAGCCAATTCCCACAAAGCATTTGAACCAATTATGGAGGCGGTTTCTAACGCTCGACGGGAGGGTGCTGCTGACAAGTCCAAGGCTATGATCGCTGAAATGATGAAGTTGGTCGGAAACAGCGCTTTCGGTCGATCTGGTATGGACATGAGCAAGCACAAGGAGATAAAGTACGAGTCTAACGACAAAGCTATCAAGAGCAAAATTGAGCACTTCACATTTCATGGACTTGAGGAGCTTAATGATGCGTGTGAGATCACCATGAAGAAACGACGACTCAAGAACAAGAATCCGATCCATTTGTCGATTGCCATCTATCAGCTTGCTAAACTACGCATGCTACAGTTCTACTATGACTGTATCGACTTCTACTTCGATCGCTCGGACTTTCAATACCAGGAGATGGACACAGACTCGGCATACATCGCATTCAGCTGTGAAAATCCGTTCCAAAACTGTATCAAACCTGAGCTACGCGAACACTTCAAGCAGCAAAATTATAACTGGTTCCCACGCGACTATAACAACGCGGTCGCTAAGTTCGATCGTCGCACACCTGGTTTGTTCAAGGATGAGTGGTCTGGTGATGCTATGGTATCTCTATCTTCGAAGAACTATATATGCTACCTACCAGACGAATCTTACAAGGTCAAGGTCAGTGCCAAGGGGGTTCAGCAGGGTGGAGGTCGCAACAGTGATGTCCTAAACCCAGATGGCTTTGAAAGTGTTGTACGTGATCGCATCACACTAAAAGGTACAAACAAAGGATTTAGACTCAGTAAGGAGACTAAGTCAATCATTACCTATAGTCAAACTAAAACAGCTCTCAATTACTACTACGACAAGCGTCGAGTACTTGAGGATGGTATCACCACCGTAGCTTTGGATATTTAAACGAAGTTGGCTAATCTAAGCAACAACACCAAGAGGGATATTTTTTGTATCATAAATATATACAGCAGAGCTAATAGGTACGATGGATCAGCAACTGGCAGAGTTATATTATGACCCTAAAACGGGATATGTCGGTGCTCAGGCTTTGTATCAGAAGGCAAAGGAGTTAGACCCCAAAATCACATTCAAAGCTGTGAAGGAATGGTATGCGACTCAGACAGAGATACAACGGTTTCAAGAGCAAAAACAGAGATACGATGGATTCAAGATTGTTTCTCACAACCCTAATTCATGGCAGATGGATCTTGCATTCTGGGAAAAACGACCAATTTTGACGGCTATCAATATCAATTCTCGCCTTGGGTATGCTAAACTATTGATGAATAAGACTGCGCCAACTGTACTCACAGCTCTTAAAATATTTGTTCGTAGTAATAAGGTTGATATACTCACCAGTGACAATGGAAGCGAGTTCATGAACACCCAAGCACAAGAATTCTTCAAATCCAAAAAGATCGAACATTTTAATAACGAACCTGGTGATCATGGTACTATGGGCAAAATCGAAAGATTCACCAGAACCGTAAAGCAGCGACTAACCAAAATCGCTCCGAAACGAATCACACAAAAACTAGTAAATGATATTATTACAAACTACAATAGCACCATTCATCGATCAATTGGTATGAGCCCTAACGATGCAATAGGTAAAGTTATAGAAGCTGAAATAGCTCATAACCAAGAGGAAGCAGAAAAAATTGAAAACGAGCTTGAAGTAGGTACAAATGTCCTTTACCGTCTTAAGAAGCGAACATTTGACAAGGAAGCTGCCAGATGGAGTAGAGCTGTCTATACAATTGTAGGAATGGACGGGTACCGAGTTGAAATTAGGTCAAAGAATGGACATACACTCTACAAATCACCGAATGATTTGAAAATAGTGCAAACGAAGACAACAGACGCCACAATTAACAAGGGTGATATCTTAGAAGCCGAAAAGATATTAGACCACAAAAAAATGCGATCTGGTAAATACAAATATTTAGTTAAGTGGGTTGGTAATGAGCCCGACTCCTGGGAGCCCCAGGATAATCTCCGCTTAATCAATAAGAATCGAAGATCGACACTCGAGAAGGAGTATTGGAGCGATAAGAGTCTTAGAGGGTGATAGACTTCAGATCCTCCGGACATTTAACGATTCGCAGAGTCGTCGAGGGCGTCCGTAGATCAAAATGCACACGACGCTTTGGTTCAAGCGTAGGCTTCTGTTTTTTTACTTCTTTCTCAAGGAACCGATTGTCGTATACCCCCTCCGCGTCAAATGGATCAGCATCGATATATTCGATATTCATCTTCGAGTTAAATATCCCACCAAACTTTGTTTGCTCTATATATATATATATATATACCCAAAACGTTATCAAAGTCATGACAACCGACGTTGAAGGGAGAAGATCGAAGACCCCTCAGATACCCTCTCCCAATTGCGACGCGACTACGAAATCGAATGAGAAATGCTATCGTGGAGCGCTCAAGTCCGGCTACTGTAAGCAGCACGATAAAGACTATAAGATCACTATGTACAAGCGAGAGCTCGCAAAAATGCATGAGAGAGTTAGGTTCTATGTCGAGAAAACTTCGCGCTTCAATGATATGATCATCGACATCCAGCGATGCGACTATATCAAGCTTCACCTCGCTCGAATCAACGGAGGAACCGACAGAGCTTATAAGCATGTGATAACAGATCCCAAATTCAAGGATCAGGTCGAGGAATTATTTGATCTACCAATCGATGAGGTCCTTCCAGCGTACTATGCTATGCTCAAGCGCCGAAACGACATCGTTCATAAATATACGATGGGTGATTGGGAAGAGGGGCCAGTCCCAAGAATCGCGAAGAAGCGATATCAATTTTCAAAACCACAGCAAAAATAATTGATTAATATATACGATAGAACTATGATCCCGAACTTCACAAGCATTGCTCAACGAGAGCAAAAGCGATTGGATTTGTTAGAACGTTCCCAGCGACGGGTTCGTCAAGCATTCGCCAAGCGTGCGATGTATGCAGAGACTCAATGGGCGTCAGATGCTGATAAGACGCTATCACTATCTAAAAAGATTACGTCGGATGCTTCGACAGATACCTCAACAGATACCTCATCGGCGACTGTTGAGGCCGCAAAAAAAAGTCTGAGTGATACAAGCTCCCAAAAAATCCCTGAGCCCTCAGTTGAGGTAAAAGCTGAGACACCAGTGGAAGTTCCTGTAAAACCTGATGCAAATGACTATGAGTCTGACGAGAACCAGCAAACTAAAGAAGCATGGGTTAAGATTTACAAGATCTATCCAGTGTTTAATAAACTCCCCGTGGATAAAAACGGACGATTTATGACTAAATTCATCATTAAAAATGGTACCACGATTTATACGACAAAGAGCAAGAAATGGGCTAAGGTTGATGCAATTGACTGGGATGCGACATATGACTCAATTATGATTATAATGGAGACAAACCCGCGATTTCTTCAGTACGTCAGTGATTTGAGAAAGGCAAAATCCAATGTATTCCCTGGATATCAGACTACGGAACCGCTGAAAGTATGGGAGAGTCTGATCGGTAAAAAGCGTCGATTATCTGACCCACTGAAGAATGATGACTCAAATCGTAGCAAACAACGGCTTGAGGACAGCTTTGCTGTTGATTCATCGATATCGCCTGACGATGACACTGTAGGGGAATTGACGCCAAATCCATACACACCGAGTTCAGACGAGGCTGAGGCTCGGCATGGAATTAAAAGCGGTATTGACGCCGATATGGATAAGAATCTAACTAATGCTGATAACGATGCCAAACTCATTCTCGGTGAATTCTTTAAAGAGCTTCGCAAACAAAAGGTAAAGCTCGCATTTGACCCGAATCCAGTTATTGATACTACTGTGATAGGTTAATTATCGCTGCCTACCAGCGGGTCGTTGCTCACGTGCTGTGCTGGGTGGTTTACCCAAGGATCGGGTGTCAAATGACACACTTCAACGTTGACTCGCTCTCCTGGCTCGGTTCACCGCGCCGGTTTGTTCGTCCTCTCCACGAACGCACCTATTTGTATTAAAGCCTAATCGACTCTAAATGCACTTCACTCTCGCCTCGTTCGTCTTTCGTTCGTCTCTCGTTCGTCTCTCGTCGACTCCAGTGCCCGTCAGGCCTTCGCCACTCGCGACAGTACCGACTTCTCGTCCTCCAGATCCCACAGCGTCCGCTTCAGGGCCGAACCAACCGAACCCGTATGTCCGCTGCTGGCTGCCCACGAACACTGCCGCCTGAAAACCCGATAGTCTTCCCCTCGCTCGCGTGTAGGTCCAACAGAGACTTTCAGTCCTCGTTCGTTCTCTCGTCTTCGTGCGGCCACTTGGTCGCTGTGCTCTCGGCACGGTCTTTTCGGAAGTGAGCCGCCCTCTCTTGGCTGGCCCTCTTCGATCTTGGTCTTGCGCACGTCCACAGTGGTCTTCAATCTACGGTACTCCCGCGTAGCTGCTCGCCAGCGTCCTTCTCATTGGCGCTTGCCGGCTGCCAAGTACCACGTTCGTCGTCAGCTTCAACCTCTGTTCTGGATCCGGCTTGGATCCGTGGTTGAAGTCCAGTCTGTATGGTCTCCTGTAGCCGTCGGCCCACCATTCCGTCGTTTCCGCTCGTTCCAAAAGGCCACCTATTTCACTACAGATGGCATGAAGGTTCAGAACGGTCTCTATTTCAGTAATCCAACTCAGAAGCGTCTATTCAATGTCAGATATTCTGATGATAAAAAGGCTACCTCGGCTAATGATTTACGCGATCTTATGGCGAATATTCGTTGGATGGATACATTCACAGCACTGATAGATGGCTTTCAAATATTTGACAAACATCTAACGGGTATCGATCGAAATAGTCGTGATGAGAAAGCCGCTCAAGATAACCTAACTCAGAATCTCGGAATACTTGATGGAGTTCTTAAAAGGAATACTAAATCCACTGAGGCAACATCTCGAGTGAAGGAGACGAGCATTGATCCATATGTATCACTAAAATTGCTACACGACGAAGCCGAGGCTGCGTTCCAGGATTATGGAGAAGCTATGAAAAGGTATGATGAGGCAAAGCAAGCTACTAAATCCAGACATAGCAAGGCTGCAAAGTCTAATCTCAAAGCTGCAACCGCTGCGATGAGAGCTACCAAGGCTAATTATAACAGCAAGCTCAAGAAATACACACTGTTCAAAAAGGGCTACCCAGACATGGATCTTGATGAATTTGACAACATCGCATCTAAACGCGAGGTGGAGAGGACTGTACCATCAATGGTAGGTAACGTAGTCGGTCGAGGCCTACGCGGGGCGGGCAGAACTCACCTTGGAGGTCAGCCAAAGTTAGATGGTGTTGTTCGCAAAGGTCGGACGTACAATCTCAACGACATTCAAGGCATGGCAACGCCCTCCGCCTATACCTACAAACCGTTGGGAAGCAAGTACATTCGAATCCCTGATCTCGATGCAGGAATGCTTGTTATCGTTCAGCCTAATCGTCGTAAGATCAGTCCAAAGCGAGAGGTGAGTGAAGAGCTTCAGAAGATGCTCAAGGATCTGGTGTATTCGAAGAATATCAACCAATCATCGTATGATCAACTATCAACTGATGGCAAAAAAATCTTCAAGGAGATTCTTGCCGCTACTCATCTCCAGCATAGTTTCTCTGAGAAGTTGGCGGATCCACTGGAGGCGCTCAAGGCCGAATATTTCAAGCTCAAGGGCGAGATCGAGTTAGGTCATGACAATCCCAGTATCCTCAAGCAGCTGAAGGTGGTCACGGTGGATATGTACTCGAATCACCTAATTTCTGATGATGAATTCAAACAAGTTATCACTCGTCTACTATAATTCGATGTTTTTCCTCAACCCCAGAATTATCGCTCAGTCAGGCGGATCGTACGGAGACGAAGCCAATCTGAATATCACTGAACTCAAAGCGATTATGAAAAACCTTATCATCCGGGAACGACCTCAGACAACGCAAGCTAAGGCATGGGTTGATACCAAGCTCGCAACCACTTCGGACGCATCCACTCAGACTGAATCTGCCAACGGTGGTCAGGTCTGGCTGTATGGTAAAAAAAAGAAGACGGTGAAGACTTTTGCTATTTAAACGAGGTTGCTTAGCCTGTCTAATTTAATCATACAACCTAATACCAGCCACGCCTTCCCTCACCAATCTACCTTTGTAGCCCTTGTACAAGCGCATTTTTTGTTATCAACTTCAATTTCAATGATCGCGCTCTCACCAGTCGCGGGGTCTTTAGTGGGTAAGAACACACTATCGCCAAGAACTACGATCTGATCGGCTTGAAGGGTTGTAGAACCAACTATTTGATGTGGTGGCGTTCTCACGTTTGAAACAATTTCTTTGGATGATAGGCAGCCCATTAGAACGAAGTTCGAAGGATCGCAGATCTGAGAACAAGTTCTCTAAGCTCTGCTCTATGGTTCTATATTAGACTCGCGATCTTTTTCTCCAGTTCCTCAATACGTGATTGTTGAGATACCAATAATACCTGCTGCTCCTGGATGGCTTTGCATAGCACGGATGTTAGGCTACCGAGATCGATACCCATTGGATCCACAGGAAAACCTTGTTCGTTCAGAGTATCGTTGGGGCATTCTTCGCCAGCTACAGCTTCAGGGACAATCTCGGCCATCTCTTGAGCGATGAAACCGACATGATCTGTCTGTTCTTGAATCATCTTGAAACGACGCGGCTTCATCCTCATAACTGCTTCCAACCCATAAGGACAATCGACAATGTCTATCTTTAGTCTCTGATCTGATGCATTGGTATATGCTCCTCCTCTTAGAGGAACATATGCACTCCAGACACCTAATATGCTACAGACCCCAACACGAATTGCTCCGACAGTGCTATCAGATCCGATTCCCCAATAATTGCTTGAGCTCCAATTGCCTACGTATGATGCGTTAGAGCTACTATTAGCAGTGATGTAGATCAGCTGAGTACCACGCATCCATCCATTGACGTACAGTTCAGCTGAAATGTTTGCTGCTGTAGCGTTAATCCCCACCTGGTTATTGGATTTGATCACGAGAGCGCTGTTGCTACCATAAACATCCACTGATAGAGTATTATTATCAGCAGCAGATCCAGCATAGGTGTATTTCAATCTCATACAGTTCTTAGACGATTCAGAAGCTCCTATGCGAAACGCACATGAACCACCGGTCAATAGATTTAGATTTTGAGCACCAGCAATTCCTCCAAACGAGATATTTCCGCCTTGGCTAATTCGCATACGCTCTGATAGAGCATCTAACGCACCTGAGCCACTTCGAGTATAGAAGGTTAAATCCGATAAGCAATAGCCAGCACCAACTCGCTGACAGACAATGCTTGCTGATGGTGTCATCGATGATAAATTTGTTTAATAGGTACTATCATTCGTGAAGGCGATACCGCAGCAATTACCTATAGCATCAGTCGATTGACCGATTGATAGACAATAAGATGAATTGTCAGAAGTTCTTGTTATCGCGCCCTGATTACCATAGATTGCATAATGTGATGTATGATAGATTCGATTGCTAAACGTACTGGCACCCCCGATATTAACACTACTTCCACAATTAATGATTCCTCCTACACCGAGACCTCCTGAGATTACGACAGCTCCTGTTGATGTTGATGAGGATGCTGTAGTACTTGAAACAGATAATGTATTAGTTGAAGTTGCTCCTGATACGGTTAGGGATCCTAAAGTACCTACCGATGTGATGTTGGTCTGAGAAGCAGTTTTGATCGTTCCAGTGAGTCCTCCTGTACCAGCAGAGATGCCGTACGCACTGACAGTACTCGCTCCTGATACAGAAATGGATCCTGACGATGACATACCACCGGCTCCGAGTGTAATGCCGTAAGTATTGACTGTATTCGTGCTGGATGTGGTGATACTACCACAAATCACGGCTCCGCTCAGTGTGGATGTGCCCGTACAGCCGAAATTTCTAATACCGCTGATGTCTTTGTTGATATCGACAACGAGAGCTTTAGATGCGGTCGTAGTACCAGCAGTGATACCACTCAAGTATGACATATTGCTAAAGTCGAGAGCAACTCCATTCAACTGAAACCCGGTTGTGGCATTGATCGTAGCTCCTTTTAGCGTTCCGGAGGCTGTGAATTCAATCAGACTACCTGTAATAGACGAGGATGAATTGAGGACCAGCGCTGTTCCTGGAGCACCGATACCAACTGAAACCCCGCTTAGATAGGCTAGTCGATAGTCGTTCCGATCGAGGAAGATAGTTTTAGCATAATCATAGGTCAGATACCCATTAGCGTCGAGCGTTAGGTAGAAGCTTGGATTGTAGATTGATGATACGAATGTGGGCTGTGGATATGAGAAGTCACTCATTTTTTTCCCGATAGCTATATAGTATCGAAGCAAAGTAATCATGAGTTTAGTACCCGACTATGGCGGAGCGATTCCTAAGCAATACAGACCAGGGAAATCGGTTATGATTAAGGATTTAGCCATCCCTGCGTTGTATAGAATGATTATGCTCGCTCCCAGTGGATCCGGCAAGACTAACATGGCCTTCCACATCGTCAAGAGCTCTCCCAATGTTTATGCATACCTCCACGTCATTTGTCGTAACCCAAATCAGCCCTTGTATGATTACCTACGCGACAAACTCGAAGGGTTCATCTCCTTCTACGATCCTGACACAGCTCCAACTGTAGATCAGATCAGACGAACACCGCTTAATAGTGGTAAGCCAGAATTAGTGATCTTCGATGGTATTACTGCTGATAAGCATGTTCTCGAGAAGTTAGTATCAACCTTCTGCATCCGATGCAGACACTATAAACTGAGTTTGATTCTACTTGCCCACAGCTTCTTTGCACTACCTAAGATGATTCGTTTGAACAGTGAGTACTGCGTTATCCTGAAGGCTAACTCGAAGCGTGATCTACAGGTCATTCTCAAGGACTTTAACCTACCTGGAGTGAGTCAGGAAATGATCTTCAGAGCATACAATAAATGCACATCTCATATCGGTCAGGCGCTGGTGATCGATGGTGTCAAGGGTCAGATGCGTTGGAATTTTGATAAAATTTTAGATCCGCGGGAACTATAATCCATAGTTATACATCTAATATGGCGAGCTTTGTCAAAATCGATAGCACTAACTTGGTCCAAGATGGCCTCAACTCTCAATGGAAATACTCGTTCCCTGGATCAGCTGCTAATTTCAGTGATAGTGTTTGTGCGATTCAGTCGATCAGCCTGTACAACTCTGAGTTCAATATTGATTCGTTAGCATTCTTCAACAACTCATTCAAGGTAGAAGTTCCTACCGCGGCAACGACATCTACAATTTCAGTCAATCTACCCGATGGATACTTCAGTTATGCCGATATCAATCGGTATATTCAGACAGCTTTGGTCTCGGCTGGCTCTTGCCTTATTGATGCGAGGTGTAATAACGTCTTCTACATTCAAATCGGTGAGAATTCCGTGTATTACTCGTGTCAGCTCGATTGCTCAGCAACGCCAATTTCACTACCAACTGGATTTGTACGCCCTGCAACCGGTTTGTACTCTGCTGGAGGATCTGGACTCCCAACAACGACAGGCGTTCCTCGTTTGATCATCGACAATGCCGCCTTTGGTAAGGTCTTGGGCTTCACTACGGCTACGTATCCAGCGGCTTCGCAAACGACTGCGTATTCTTTGATCTCGAATATAATTCCAATGGTTCATCCAACATCAAGCTACATTGTGCGATGCGATCTCGTTAAGAACGACTACGTCGCTTCTGGTGATATCCTGAGCGCTTTCGATCGAGGTGATGCAGGCATTGGACAATTGATCTCCTATAAACCAAGTCAGTATGCGTGGATGAATTGCTTCAATGGAGCTCGATCATCGATTACGATAACCATCTACAACCAAAATGATCAGCGAGTGCATTTCAGAGACACATCCGTGTCGATCATGCTTCTGATCCGACCTAAGAAGTAAGATGATAAAAAAGTTGAGCATTTTTTTTAACTCTTAAAGTCTAAAAGAGCCACCAGCAGGCTTTCGCTTAGCTCTGAGATTCGCCATGTGGGCTTTAGTCTCAGCACTGCCTTTGACTAATTTACTCTTCTTAGAAGCTACACCCACGCCATACCTATTCTTAATTCCCTTACGAACCGTTTGAATCATCTCATGGTGATCTACGTACTGAGGAGGTACTTTTCACCTTGATCGATGGCGTCAGAGATTAAACCCTTGCGCTTGGCATAACCCAATGCAGCTTTAGCGGATTTTTTAACATCAGCAACTGAGATACGTCCTCCAGCATTAGCTCCACTGCCCTTGTCGAGCTCAACATCGCTATCGCTGTCATATACACCAACTCCGGTTAGAGACTTGAGCGCTGCGCGAGCTGGTAGAGCAGCTTCAGGTGCACCAACTGCGGTTGCTAATGCTGGAACAGCGAAATCGGCTGCCTTACTGAGTAGTCCACTGTCTTTGGCGAACTTAAAAGCTGATTTGATACCTCCCCATACTTTGGACCAAATTGACCCACCTTGTGCTCGCTTGTAGCTCTTCTTAACTTCATGTCGAATGATATGAAGACGCACGCCGCGACCAGCCCTCTTAGCTTTGAGGGCCTTTTCATGACTCTCGGGATGTAGATGGATAGCCTTATCTGACCCATTGAGTTCCTCCTTAGCGAGGCTTAGCTTACCGGTCTTGAAAGCACGCTTGAGCTTAGCCGGACTGATATCATCGGATACTGGTAATTCGATGTACATGATCGATCTATATAATTACTGTCAGAGAATTAATCAAGAATTGTTAAATTCAGATCTTTCATCTTCGAAAATAAATCCATGCTATGCTGCATTGAGTACAACCATGCTAGACAAAAAATGCCACAATATTCAGCATACGTGGATTGATATTGCTTGGTGTTGAATTTACTGATTTTTAGCATTGTAGGTGGTCCTTCACCCATTGAGTCGTAATATTCGTTGTCATAGACGCAGACCCAATGTCCAACATCCATATCAGGCTTACGCAATAATATTAGATACGAACCTTTTCGTGGTAGAGGTTTTTTTAATTCAGATGATTCGAAAATACCATTGATTCGTATGCCGAGCTTTTTCCCTAATTTAATTAGATCGTGATCGCTGGTGATCGCCTTAACGAGATCCATAATATATTTTTTTTAATTTTTGGACCTATATTGAGGCTCATATAGTACTAACACCCATAGAATTAACGATGTCTGCTACTCAACTTGCCGACCAGTTCTTATATCAGTCCTCGCTCAAGAGCGATCCGGAGGTCAAGGTTGCCTCTAACAAGCGTGTGCCGTTCGTAATCGATCTCAACCAGGGTTCTTACCAGAATGGTGTAATTACAATTGATGCTACAAGCCAGCTAAACGGTTCGGAGGGATTTGCCTCGCTCCGTGATGCCTACATCATGCTCCCCTACAAGATCTCGATGAAGAATACCCATGGTACTACGTCTATGACTGCTGCTGCTAACCGATACTGCACTACCCTTAAGTGCGGCAACTCCAATGTCATTGACTCGATGTCTCTCGAGCTCAACGGCAAGACTGTTATTAGCATGGCTGATTACAAGCTGTTCTGGAACAACCTCCGCGCTCAGACCGAATACTCGCGTGGATACGTTGAGAAGCACGGTGCTGAGAGCTTCCTATTCCCCGACGCCGCTCAGTCGCTTCTGTACTCAGGTGCCGCTGGCGTTAATGGTGATGGATATGCGAACAATGTAGCGTTCTCATCCGCATTCGGTGTCAGTGCAAATACTCCCAGCCCTGGCGGCGCTACGATTCCCAACGATGGTTTCGTGAGCCGTCTTCTATCCAATCCTCCCACAGCTGGTGTTGATTACTCTGCTACATGGCCATCGGGAGGCGTTGCTGCGTCTTCTACAATAATAGCTAATAAGAGTGCTCGTGGAGCTTTCGTAGCCGGTGGTACTGCTGCTGGTGCCATCATGGGAACGTGGAACCACATAGTAAGCAACCGCTCCTGTCTACAACGTCGCCGTGCTACTGCCGTCCGCGTAACTGATAGCCCTGCCCGTGATCAGTGGACAAGTCTACTTAGCTAGACACCTCAGGCCCTAGAACACACACTAAGATCGAATATACACGGCCCTTGGTGAGAATTCTGCAGTCGCGCGTCCACCAGTGACAATGCTCCCAGATCTTTGCCAAACCCTCACACTCTGAGGGCTATGATACCTCGGCAGGCTACGATACTGCAGTGAATGTTTATTGGGTCCTACGGGGCTGCTGATACCCGTTTCCAGTCACACTGAGAACACGTCTAGCTCCGCTATATCCACTCACGTATGTATTTAACCGCAATCGGCCGCTAACACTAATACCAGTGCTTCGGCGTGCTTCTGCTTTCAACCTCTCGGCTTCGCGGCAGATCTTAAACTGAGCCGAATGCTCCTGCTACTTCTCCTGCTACCTTGTGCTGGTCCAGCTGCACTCGGGCTTCCATATTCCTGACTGCCACTCAGGGACCGCTCGCTGATCAAGCGAGGATCCTATTGGTGCTTGCCGGCCACGATCTTCTCCCAAGAGTCGCACTCGCACCCAACTTCAAGCGGGTGGTGGCTGTCGTGCTTCCGCTGCCGCCTTCTTCCTCTGCTCGCCGTCCGTCGTACTGCTGCCTCCGCTGTCCGTCCTCGCCGCTATCGCCGTCCATCGCCGTCCATCGCCGTCGTATCCGCTGCGCCGCTGCTGTTACTCCACTGCTATATGTATTAGTCCTTCTACTGGTCCTCCTGCTCGCCTCGCTCTCCGTCATCGTCCTCCTGCTGCTGTCCTCCTGCTCGCCCCACTCTCCATCATCGTCCTCCAACTGCCGCTGTCCTTCTCGTCCAGCCCTCCATCATCGTCTTCTTACTACCGCTGACCTTTTGCTCGTCATCTCGCTGCTGCACCGTCACGTTCAAACTTGGGGCTACAATGCCATTGCTTACTACATCCTTAAGATTAAGCTCACGGACCTTCACCCGATCTTCAAGGAGCTTGATTTGATGGCAAACCCGCAGATTCGTCTTTGTTTCCGTGTCAATCAGGGTATGTCCGCTGTCGCGGTAGATGCTTCTAAGAACATGTCACTCACCAGCACTACTCTATCGAGCGGTAATGTTTGCCCTGTGATGATCTCTTCGGCTGCTACTGGCAACCCCATGGCTGGCGTTCTCACCGCTTCTACCGCTTTCAGCGTCGCTTGGGGTGCTGTAGTCAATTCGCTTGAGCCGTCGATTGATGGTACTTACATGCCATTCACCACTGCACGACTATACGTCCCCTTCTACAACCTCGAGAACCCTCAGGCGATTATCTCTAAGCCCGTGAAGAAGGTTCGCTACCTCGATACGTATGCTCAGTGGTTTTATCAACGAGCTGGCACGGGCAAAAATTCTGGTCTTCAGCACAACGTTGCGTTCGACCTTCAGCTATCGGCTTCTGTAAAGAATGTTAAGTAAGTCGCGGTGATGTCATTTGCTGAGCAAACTAACAACTTCGCCACCGCCTCTGTTCAGCAGTTCCAGTCCCCGTTCGACTCGGCTCCTTGGAGTGTTCAGCCTGGTTCAACTATCCGCATCTTCAACGTTCGCATCGGTTCTTCGAATGTGTTCGCGATCAGCCACGACTACGACTTTGCCACATTTGTTGATAACTTTGCTAAGCTTGGCGCGATTAATGGTGATCTGACACCTGAGATCACTAATGGTTTGATTGATTACCAGACGTGGTCGCGGACTGACCGTTTTCTCGTTGCTGATGTAAGTCGTCTAACCGAGAAGGACGTACCTCAGTCGATCCGGATCAGCGGTACGAACGCTGGCTGCCAGGGATGCAACCTTCTGGTGCTTGTAGTATCCGAGCAGGAACTGTCTTATGATGGACTAACGGGGGAGGTTCTCGACTACACTACAGCGTAAGGAAGATGATTTGAATATTTAATCAAATTTAAAAAGAATTATCTAGCTACCTATATAGACATATCATGAGCGCACTAACTTTTGGCAAGCACAAATCGAAGACCATTCAAGAGGTATTCACCTCTGATCCGGGATACTGCCGTTGGTTATCACATCAAAAGGGTCTCATTGTAGATGATAGTGATATTGGTAAGTTCCTCGCTGAGAAGTTCGGTAATGACGATGGTTCGTATGTTATGACCTTTGGTAAATACAAGGGTAAGACTATTAAACAGATCCAAGCCATTGATACTAAATACCTTGAATGGTTGAGTAAGAACGAGTTTGTACAGACTAAAATGCCTAAGCTTAAGGCTGAAGTTGAAGAGTTGCTGAAGTAAGCTCATGACTTTTTTTTAATTTCATGGGGTATTAAATACATTGAATGCGGAATGAGCCTTCGAGAGGTTGTGTGGTTGGTGCCTGCTGCAACAGACGTCTCTTCAGGCTCTCAGGTGGTCGAGCGGTTGGCTCGTGAGAAAGTACTGGAATGTTCCACGAACGTGCATAGCATGTCTCGTGGATAAATTACGGTAAGAAAAAACTGCCGGCGTAATGTGCCGGTATATACTACTGCCAAGTCCATGGAGGATCTGGAGACGCAGGTGAAGAACTGGAAACGCAAGACTGAAATCGCGAACGCGTTGTTGCAGACGGAGAAGAAGACGAACGAGTTCCTCCGTGAAACCCTGAACAAGGAGTAGTAGGCATTTTATTTTTTTCACTTTTTTTTTTTACTGTGTCGTAACACTTTGAATTGAAAGTCTTCGTATTCTTCCCCCATACTTTGATACTGTGGCTCGAGGATACTGAAAATTTAGCAATGAGTGCATGGTGTTCACTTCGGTTGGATTAGAAACTCCGCCGAAACGATACTGTAGCCAGATGTGGTGGATCATTTGTCCGGTATAATATACATGTACTTCTAGTCTAGGAAGTAGCTGTCACAGCCACAGTAAGAGACCACGGGCATGACTCAGCATTGCAGACTCAGCAACTATGTTAAGCAAAGAAATTAAAGGTATTGACCGGTCTCTCAGGCTTCCCTCCGTCTGTACCATTTGGCTATCTTTCATTCCTTATTTGCAGCTGCGCTATTGGTAGCTGTCGTTCTCTGTTGATCTTTGAATTCTTTGTTGAAGTCCATCAAGCGTACAGGAACGGAGAGCCGGCATTGCATGTACATGAACTCGTAGGCTTGACATCGTAAGTGGCATGATCGCTTTGACACTGGATCGCAACGATGAGTCAGCAATTCTTGCAAAGGACGTGAGCGCAAGACTAAGCAATATGCAAAGCAACACGTCGTGTGTTTCACTGGCAGCCATTGGGTGCACAAGTTTCATCCAGACGAGAAACTTCGCTTTGCCCACGATGGTACAACTGAAACAACCACCCTACTCAGTCGTGGTAGCGGTTTTTAAGGAGGAGCATCTCGGCATTTACTATTGACGTCGTCGTTCTAGCTGAGTTAATCTTTCTGGTCCCGATAAGAACCCCCACATCTTTCCATATCGGACGAAAGAGGGAGCTTTTTAGCCTCGTTAGCAGTTGCTCAGCTCCCAAATACAGCACTACTTACACGCCCACCGTACAAGAATGGATGAGGTGGAGGCAGTGAGGATCCAGCATACGTTTTGCCTGTGGTAACCGTCATTGATGTTGAAGTCGAGTGGCGAAACTAGTACTCGACGCTCATTGGTCGTCTGGAGGGTTCCGAAAACGCTGATTGGACGACAGCCTGGGTTCCGAATTTTCTATGACGGTTACGCGACTTCAAATAGGCAACTTACCTCAATGGCTGGTACTACACCCTCTGCGCTCAGAAAGAAGCTCTTGTGACGCCGCACGTGCGAGGAGTCCCATTAGTTTTGCTGCATCGCATGACGGGGCCATCAGGTTGCAGTGCAGACCCTAATGCTAGGCTTTTGGAGCTCCTTCATTCCCACATTTGCCTCACACTGGGCAAGCCAACCAACCTCCACTATGGATGCCCAAGTCGTCATTTCGCTCTTGATTCTCATGTTTGTAAGCTGCAGCGTCGTGTACGACGTTGCGTTGAGTCCTCAGGGGCGAAAGTTGCACTCAAGATGCTACCGGTAAGGCCTTCGCGGAACTCTGCTAAATCCGACGTCGAAACTAACATTTGCTTTTGCTTTAGATGGCGTCGACTTCAGAACTGGTTTCCAATGGGGGTGGCCTACGCTGCGTTCTACATGGCTCGGTACAACGTGGCTGCAGGCAACGTTTCATCTGTGCGCAACCAACTTGGCTACTCGTCGGTTTACGTGGGCTGGTAAATTTACTCAGTGTCCACCAACCCGTGAATGCTCCGCTAAGACTGTAACTTCTGCCACAGGGTTTTATCGGCTGGGTCCTGGGCGTACGCAGTCAGCGCCCCAATCACTGGACAGATCACCGACCGTATCGGAGGTCGAAACGGCCTGCTTGTTGCTTGTGTTGGTGCTGCTCTGTGCAACTTGGCACTCGGCATGGTCTTCCTCAGCCACGGGTCGGTTCTCCTCAAGCAGATCCTCTTTGTAGTGTTCTACGCGTTGAACGTGCTAATGCAGGGCTTCGGTACTAGTGCTGTTGTCAAGATCAACGCTGCGTGGTACGACGCGAGTGAACGGGGGGTCTTTGCTGGCGTCTTCAACGTCATGTTGACGAGCGGATATTACCTATCGCTGGGCACGGGGAGCAGCATCGTCGAGTCAATCGGTTGGTCCTACGTGTTCATCATTCCTGGTGCTGCTCTTCTAATGATGTCGGTGGTTATTCTATCGTTCGTCAAGAGCTCACCTGCCGAAACGAACCACTTGCCAACCGACGAACTACCGACGTGTTCAGCGCAGATCGAGTCCCAGTGCATGTCCTGCGGGGAGGAGCAGGTGGTTCTTACTCCTAGACAACAAATGAAGCAGCTGTTGAAGAACTTTACGTTCCTTGGATACCTGGCAGCCTTGTTCTTCCTCTGTTGGGTCCGTGACGGATTCCTCAATTGGTTCCTCTCGTTCTTCGACGACGTACGGTCCAAACCGCTTACTTCGAGTGACACAGCCATTATCGGCGGCGCATGGACTATTGGAGGCTTTGTTGGGGGTATCCTCTGCGGCTGGATCAGTGACGCCTTGTTCCAGTCAAACCGAGTCAAGCCAATCTTCCTATTCTCACTCCTGCAGGCCGTCGTACTCGCAGTCATTTACCTCGTGAGTTCGACTTGCAGCGTGGTGGCACTGGGAGCTCTCACATTCCTATCGAGTGTTTTTATTCTGGGCAACTACACGTTATTGAGCTACACAGTACCGACGGATCTCCCTCAAGATATCGCAGCTGGAGCCACCGGCGTCATGCACGCGGTCGGGTACTTCTCGACTGGCCTCTCCAGTGCCGTCATGGGCAACGTCATTGGCGGCGCAGGGTACGTCGTGTGGGCGACGTCCCTCGTCGTAGCGTCGGTGCTTTCAGGCGTATTCGTCAGGCTCGGATCTCACTTTTCCAGAGGACAAAAGACCGTATCACGTCACCAGCCAGCGGCCATCACACCGACGACCGATGTATCGGACGATCTGTCGACCTGTTCGGTTTCATCCGATGGAGACTTCATCGTGGTGGAGACCCCAAAGCCTACAAACGCTACGCCATCTTTTTGAGTTGCTAAAAAATTAAAACAATTGTGTAACGCAAACGTTATCAGAAATTCAGTTCTGCCAAAATGGAATCACACGATCTGGTTGGTTGCTCCGCGGGATTCCGAATTTTTAATTTTGCTAACAGTTGAGTTAGTAAAGTTCTCTTCCCTTAGTATTATACATGTACGGTGCACAAGGTACATATGTACGAGTACACACAATGTTCCATCTTACATTACCGGAGGGACCTGCATGATGCAGCTCGACGCGACATGCACATCCCCATCAGTACAGGTACATGTACTGTAATACCTGAGGTATCTGACTCCGTCGGAGGGACGCGACTTGTCCACACTCTCAGATTCTCCTCCAGTCCGAAGCCAAGCGGTAGAATGAACGTCGAGACGGTGACATCCTTGTTGATCTTCGTGCTCGTCGTCTGTGGTGCGTTCTACGACGTTGAGTTGAGTCCCGAGGGGAGGGCGCTGCACTCCCGCGGCTATCGGTAGGTTGTAAATTGACTTGTATACGCAATACTTTCAACTGAAAATTGACATTAGTGGCTGAAAGATGGCGCCGACTGCAGAACTGGTTCCCCATGGGCATCGCCTACGCCGCCTTCTATATGGCGAGATACAACGTCGCTGCTGGCAACGTCTCCGCCGTCCGAGACACGCTCGGCTTCTCCTCTGCTTACATGGGCTGGTACGTGGTCTTAAAACTGGGTAAAAAACAAAACTGATCTAAAGATTGGCATGGTCATTATTGCAGGGTTCTCTCGGCTGGGTCATGGGCGTACGCTGTCAGTGGACCTTTCACGGGTCAAATAACTGACCGTATTGGAGGGAAAAACGGCATACTCGTTGCTTGTCTTGGGGCAGCACTGTGCAACTTGTCCCTTGGAGTTCTCTTCCTCTGCAAAGTGCCGTTCATCGTGAAGCAGGCGCTTTTTATCGTGCTGTACGCTGCAAATGTGTTAGTACAAGGATTCGGTACGAGTGCAGTCGTGAAGATCAACGCCGCGTGGTATTCAGCGAGTGAACGAGGGATTTTCGCTGGGGTCTTCAACATCATGCTTACCAGTGGGTACTACTTGTCGTTGGGAACGGGAAGTAGTATCATTGAGACGCTCGGCTGGGCCTACGTGTTCGCCATCCCAGGCGCTATGCTGTTTGTAATGGCGCTCGTTATCTCGTGCTGCGTGAAGAATTCACCGGCGGATACCCGGAACTTTTCCTCTGGGTTCCAGATATCGTCGGTCGAGGAGAACGAAACCCACCTCACTCCTAAGCAGCAGATGCAGCAACTCATGCGCAACTACACGTTCCTCGGGTACCTGGGGGCGGTTTTCTTCCTCTGTTGGGCTCGAGACGGGTTCCTCAACTGGTTCTTCTCCTTCTTCGACGCTGTACGCGAGAACCCACTCACATCGAGCGACACGGCTGTCATTGGTGGGGCTTGGACGATGGGCGGCTTTGTTGGTGGTATTTTATGTGGCTGGGTTAGTGATGCGATCTTCCACTCGGACCGCGTCATGCCGATCTTCATCTTCTCTCTGTTACAAGCCGTCGTACTAGGGGTTATCTATCTCACTAGCGCCACGTGCAGCATTGAGCTGCTCGGAGGCCTCGTGTTCCTGTCCAGCATCTTCTTATTGGGCAACTACACTCTGCTGAGCTACACTGTACCGTCCGATCTCTCACAGGATATTGCTGCTGGTGCTGCTGGCGTGATGACGGCTGTCGGCTACTTCTCTACTGGATTGTCAGGCGCCTTCATGGGCAACGTCGTGGGGGATGGAGGGTACGGCGTCTGGGCGTTTTCTCTTATGGTTGCGTCAG
This sequence comes from Phytophthora multivora, assembly GCA_001314345.1. Classification (NCBI taxonomy): domain Eukaryota; phylum Oomycota; class Peronosporomycetes; order Peronosporales; family Peronosporaceae; genus Phytophthora; species Phytophthora multivora. The sequence goes on from LGSM01000483.1 coordinate 23,952, forward strand.
TGCTGGCAGGCGCCTTCACGCTGCTAGGCTCGTACTTCTCCGAAGAAGGCATGATGATGACAAAGGAGCAGGCAGCAGGCACTCCGTTGCCTGGAGATTTCGAGGAGACGACTCCTCTGTCGCTCACCAGCGTAAGCAGCCGTCGCGCTTCAATTGTCCGACTCAATGGCGATTTCGTCGCGTCACCCATACCTTTGCGACGCAAGTCTTTGTTGGAACAGGGTGAAGCGCTCTCGTTTTGACCAAAGTAAAAATGCACTTTAACTAACTGACAAATAGGACTACAGACAACGACGGATATATCCGACGGACTTAAAAATCCGACTTTTGAAAGTGGTACAATCTTCCCGCCATAGTAAAAAATGATCGAATTTTAACGAATCATTTAGCCAGAACGAAATATATTAGCCAATAATATAATATAACAAAACCATTGGCTTGGAGCTAAAACTTCTCTACCCAGTAGCTAATTCACTGCACATTTTGCATGGTCCGCGTCGAACGAAGCTACACGATCAAGCAGAAGCGGGAAGCGCTAGCTTTGGCTGTGCGTGTTGGTGTCAAGCGGGCCGGCGAGCAACTTGACATTGCCCGGCCCACCATCTACGACTGGAGGAACCAAGCCGAAGACATTTGGAGCTTCAAGGGCCACTCTACATCGAAGACGCTGAAAGGTCAGGGACGTAAGGAAATATTTCCTGGCGTCTCTGACCTAGTGACCTACACGAAAGACGTGCGACG
>LGSM01000484.1:0-23943 GCA_001314345.1 Phytophthora multivora
CCCCCCCCCAACCCGCTTCCACGATACTTTGCAGCCTTTCAAAAGACAGGGAAAGGTCGCTGGCGTGTGCATTGCTTTGCATCATCCGGCACAAAAATGGATTTCGAGTGACTCGATTCGAGGGGGGGTACTACACTTTTTGTGTTGCTAAAACAGTTATATTTATGGTGGAGACTCGACAAAACAATCCTCGTCGACACCTCCGCTTACAATGAAAAGAAGAAGATCACCCTTCCAGACCAGCACAAGCCGCTCTTCATACTGCAGACGTCGGCTGTTGGTAAAGATGTCAGCTTACCACTTCTTCTGGCAACGCTTGACATTTTGTCCGTCATCCCAGCGGCATTCGTAGCTCGAGTCAGCGCAGCAAGTGCTACCAGACCAATTTTGCCCGTCGCACTGGGATTCGTTGGTGATCGTGCACCCTCCGTTGGAAGTCCCACCCGTGTTTGTCGTGCCGCCACTAGACCACTTCTTCTGGCAGCGCTGCACATTCTGTCCGTCGTCCGACCAACGACACTCGTAGTTCGAGTCGGCGCAGCACGTGCTGCCCGTCCAGTTCTGCCCATTGCATTGCGACTCGTTCGTGATGGTGCATGAGCCGCCCTTGTCGTGGATGCGGAGGTGAATGGAGGCTTCCTGAACAGCAGTGACGACCGAAAGAGTCGCGATCACGGTGGCAGCGAAGGCGGTGACCTTCATTCTGAGTAGGAAGGTTGTCGAAAGCTGATAGGGACGCTTGGAGCTGGCTGTGCAAATTGCGAAGTGAGATTGGCTCGTGCATTCCGCTGGCTGCCCTGACCTCAAAGGTTGGCAGGATCTGATACTCAGGGGGGCGAGTAACCCATTGATCTGGTTTAGATAAAACTCACGTTTGGATACTTTCGTAACGAAATTCGTTGGCCTAAAAGTTTTCACGACTCTTCGAATAAAATATCTTTTGCCTGGTAGTCGCTCGCAGGAGTATAGGGGTATAGTTAAGAGTTGGCAGAGAACAACTATTAAATTTCAATGTTGAACGCAGCGAGTTATATTCATCTGAGCTTGACAAGATCTGCCAATACAGGTACAGCTAAATCAAAGAGGAGTGTGAAAGTGGGCATACAGCTAGGCACCGACTCGACCTACAACTTGGCGTGCCTCGGTCAGGATCCGCGTTATACCTACGCACGGTGCTGACGGTGGTGGTGGTGGCGCTTTTTCGCCTTGGTGCAGCGGTAGTCCGATCCGTTCGGCTCACAGCTCTCCCCACTCTGGCAGTACGGGTAGTACCACACGTTGGTGCCGTCGTCCTGGCCGCACAGCTCTCCGGGGGGTAGCGTATCAGGCTTGCACTGAGCGTAATCTGCCGAGTGGTAGATGCACCAACTCGTCGGGTTCGAGCAGCCTACCTCCAGTTTGGTGCAGTCACCGTAGTCGTCGACGTAGCTGGTGTAGTCACTGCCGTCCACGTAGATGTAGTCGCTACCGTCATCATCGGTGTAGCTGTCCTCCGAGTCTTCCGAGTCCTCCGAGTCCGTGTAGTTGTCGATCTTCTGGCAACGCTTGACGTCCTGGTCATCGTCCGACGGGCGGCATTCGTAGCTGGGGTCTTTGCAGCACGTGCTAAAGGTCCAGTTCTGACCATCGCACTGGGACTCACTTTCAATTGTGCAAGAGTCGTCCTTCTTCGGGGAAGTTTTCTTCTTGTGCTTCTTGTTCGCGCAGCGGAAGTCCGAGCCCAAGGCTGCACACTTCTGGTTGCTAGGACACTTGTCGTACTTCCACACGTTCGTGCCGTCGTTCTGACCGCACAGTTCTCCAGCCGGAAGCGTCGCAGGCTTGCACTGCGAGTAGTAATTGGAGTGCTTGACGCAGACACTGCCCGAGTTCTTGCACTTCAGACCGCCCGTGCAGGCACCCCAGTCGCCCACAGTGCCACCGCCACCCGTGGTTCCCGTCGTGCCGGTTGTACCAGTCGTCCCGGTGGTTCCGGTCGTTCCCGTAGTCTTCTTCTTCTGGCAACGCTGCACGTTCTGTCCGTCGTCCGACCAGCGGCACTCGTAGTTCGAATCGGCGCAGCACGTGCTGCCCGTCCAGTTCTGTCCGTTGCATTGCGACTCGTTCGTGATGGTGCACGACCCGCCCTTGTCGTGGATGCGGAGGTGGATGGAGGCTTCTTCGGTGGCCTCAACAGCTGAAAGCGCAGCGATGGCAGCGGCGGTGAAGGCGAAGATCTTCATGTTTAGAGCTTGAGTCTTGACTTGACTTGAGGTCGACGACGCAAATGGCAGAGTGAGAGAAGATCGCAAGGGGCTGCTTTACTGTCCGAAGGTCGCAAAGAATCTTTGAAAAGATCTATGATTCCAGTGTTGCAGTTGCAACGATGAGCTCGTGGGTCACTGATTTCTGCACAGAGGGTTCATTCGGAACTGGTCACCTTTGCCATGGGTGCATTATTGCCTATGATACGGGTGTTGGATGCACCAAAACGACATGCTAAGAGTATCACTGGACTCTGGTTTTTGCTACCAAAGCATACCCCGGTGGCCGTTTATCATGCTTTGAGTTTATCATGCTTCGTGGATCTAAAACACTGCGGACTGGACGTGTTTCCCCTTCTTTGGGAGCGTGGCAGCAGGAACAGCATCGTAAGGGGAGAAGTACGGCTGCGCAGTGCCGCTTGTCGTTGTACTTTGAGCTTCTTGCGCCTCCTTCGTAAACTTGAAAGCGGTTCGTGTTGGAGGAGGCGATGGAGGTCGGAACACTGTCGACTGCTGGTGCTCTGGTGTCGCACTACCAGGAGTAAAAGGTGTCGTAGGTCGGCTCAGACTTGGCAGCGATGTCTGCCTCCCTATGAGGCCCGAACTAGACTTGGGCCGCTCCTTACCGAAAGCTTTCGCTGGAGATCGAGAAGGGGATCTCGAGCCTACAGAACGGTTGGTAGAGCCTCCATTCAGAACCTTCTCGATCGTCTTGGAGGCTTGGTGCCACTTCTTAGTGATCTTGACGTTCTCCATTGTGCGCATGATCAAATCTCGCTGGATCTTGGTCTTAATTGCGAGCTGCTTGCGGCGATTCACCAGCGATTCCTTCTCACTCAGCATGTGCTGCGTACGAGCTTCCGTGTCTTGCATTTTACGCAGCATCTCCAGTCGCTGGTACTCCTGCACACGCTTCATCCGCTCCACCTTGTCCAGCTTCAACTGCGCCTGAAGCTTGCGGTACTCACTGCGTAATGTACGCTGGTGCTGCTGATTCTTCTGAGCTAGCTGTACGGTGCGATCCGTTTCACGTTGACGCTCCAACAGTTCCTGCTTTTTCCGGGCTTCCTCCCGTCGAGCTTCGTCCAGGACAAGCTGGCGCTTCTTCTCCAGAGTCAATTGCTGCTGCGCTTGAATCTCTCGCGACCGGCGTTCCTCCTCCTCGTGAGCCTGACGAAGAGCTTCGCTAGCGGATTGTTTCCTCTGGATATCTCGTTTCCGCTGGGCTTCCAGCTTCTTCGACGCTCGGAGGTTCTTCCGAATACGTTGAGTGACCTCACGACGACGTGCATCCATCGCTATCGCTCGTTCTGCGCGCTGTTGCTCCACCATTTCCTCTCGTGCCTTCTCTGCCAGGTCCAGTTCACGTAAACGAGCTTGGATCTCCATTTGTTGTGCATGAAGTAAAGCTTCTGTCTGTGCTCGGTGCTCTTCAGCCTTCACTTTGCGCTCCTCCTCTCGTTCCCGCGCCTCAATCCGTCGGATTTTATCTTGTCGAGCTTTCTCTTCAGCTAGAGCTCGATCACGAGCAGCCAATTGGGCCGCCATCTCCTTCCGTCGCTCCTCCTCGGCATCCAACTGGGCTTTCTTCTTGATTTCTCGTGAACGCTTCTCGGCCGCCAGTTCTTGTGCGAAGCGCATCCGCGAGCGCTCCATCGCCTCGTGCTGGCGTTTTTCCCGCTCCATCTTCTCAGTAGCTTCTTGCTGTCGTCGGTTCATCTTCATCTCAAACTCGAGCATTTGTTCCAGTTCGCGCTCTTGTCGTTGTCGAACCTTTTCAAGGCGCTGACGCTCAATATTAAGCAAAGCTGACGAACCTTTCTTTCCAGATGAACTCGAAGACGTAGAGGGAGGTCCCTCTGACTTCGTAACGCGTTTGGAACCTGCCACCGCAACAAGACGGGAAGGTATCGCCCCCCTGCTACCAGTGGCTCCTCGGTCTTCCGCCTCCACCATTTTTTGCTTTTCAGCTCGTAGTGCCTGCATCTCCTCGTGCCTCCTCAGCGAATACGCCTCGTGACGCATACGCTGCACTGCAGCTGTACCATCCGGATCATAGAACGAGTCCAAGTCACGGATCTTGAGTGTTTCGGGATTCACGCCACAACGTAAACAAGCTTCAGCCGAGCGCGGAGTGAGCACAATTCGCTCTGGTGGTGGGTTCAACCCCGACGATCGAGCGTTGCTCAGTGTAGCGAAAACTTCCTCAATAGTCTGCGCTCGCAGCCCACGTCGCTTGCGCATTTTCGTCTTCTTCTTGGGCGCTTCATCGTCCAGCGACTGGTGCCCAATTGTGATATTTTCAAGATCCAGACGCATTCTGCTTGGAGAAGGAGCCGCTTGTTTGGCATCGTCAGGATCCACAACAACCACGTTCGGTGACGCCATCGTGAAGTACCCACTGGACTCAGTTTGAAGCCTCGAGCGACTGATGGCTTGAAGCAAACGACGACACAGCTAAATGCTGTTTATAGTCCCAACTTACAGTGGAAAATAGCTATCTTCCCTCTCTGCATTCGGTTGCAAATATAACTCGTCCAGTTTTGCATCAATCTGCGCTTAATTTTGTGGGAGTCAGCAGGATGGAACGCGAGCTAAAGGAACAGCTCGTACCACGCGGCCAACGGCTTGTGTTCTCCCCTCGCGTAGTACTAGCGGCAGGTCCGGACGGATGTACTCCGGCCAGTACATGAATTCGAAGCGGCACATTGTGGTCGCCGGCCAAGGCACCGACGGAAGCGTGGTGGGAGAACCTTGTGTAGCACTGTCGGGGTCTCCTAGCCGAACGATCTTCGCCATTTGCCGCACTTGACCTGTGTGGATGACCGCTTGGAAGTTCTCACGAAACGTGCGCGCGTCAGGAAGGAACTGCAGCTCTGCATCGAACTGACGAGTAGCCGTTGGTCGGGCGCTCGGATGCACAAGCATTGTGCCTTTCCTGATGCGGTGGGCTGACTGAGCAACACTCAGAAAGCTTATAAGAACAGCACCGGTCTCGCCCGCGCTCAAGCTTTGCGCCGCCTTGTGCTGTACTTCAATGCTCTCCACCGCTACGGCACAAAACTGTCCGTCAGCGTCAGGCCCGAGCAGCATGCGCTCTCCCATGCAAAACGTTCCAGCCTGCAGCAGCCCAATCACGACGGTGCCTGTATCCTGGATATCGTACGCTTGACTAACCTGGAACTCGGCTGGTATTTTCGCCTTGGCTGCCCACACACGCTTGGGCTCGAGCACAGCTAGATACGCCTGCAACACGTCAAGACCGTTGCCACTCACACTTGAAACTCGGAACACCGGCACGATCGACGCGAACAGGTCCTTATGTTCGCGCATGAAGGTTTCTGCGCCTTTTGGCGCTAATACAACTCGCTGGCAAGGGCAAAAAACCTGCAGCAAGTCGGTGACCTCAACCAGCGTCCGCTGTATTCGGTCGTCTGTCGCGAGATCCGTCTTCGTTATTACCACAAAAATGGCAACGCCCAGCGCAGTAGCGATCTTGATATGTTCTCGTGTCATGTCTCGAACACCACGAACAGCATCAACCACTAGCATAGCGTAGTCGGGGTATTGTCCCGCAAGCCCTGACGCTGTGCTCTTGAGGTATTTCTTGTGTCCTGCAAGGTCACTCAGCGTGATGAAGCTCTCTTGCCGTCTCGGCTTCTGCATCTCCTCGTCTTCATCACTGTCTCCGAAATCACAGGTGGAAAGTTCGTCCGTGCAGCGGAAATGTCCGTCGGCAGCCACTGCAATGGTGTGTTCACTCATACTCGAGGTGCAGCCGTTCTCCAACTCATGGCGGTGGCGACACACCTGCATCCTCGCCAGACCAGCTCCGTCATCTAAACAGCCACGAGTCAACACCCCTACCAGTGTGGATTTACCGCTCTCAAAGTCTCCAATCATGGACACTCGGAGCCTCTTGGTGGGGTTGTGCTCCAACACTCGGACTATCTGGACCCTCACCGCCTTACGACTGGGGTCTGTTCCAGCCCGGAACCAGGCTAATGACATTTCTGCATGTACTACACGGCACATACTGTGTATCATTAATACAAAAACGTCAGCCAACCAGTGGCAACTTCAACTTCAGGTAGTATTTGTGAATAAATAAATAGTAATACATATCCGTACCGTGCGAGAGAGCCCAGTGACCGCAGCATGGCGTCCTGTTCCAGTCCCAGTACCTCTCCATTGTCCTTAACTCCTAGTTCATAGAAAGCGGTGCCCCCGCCTTCATTCAGACGCCAATTCATTTGCGTCGTCAGTTGGCGAAGGCGGTCGGGCGACGGCTCCAGCAGCTGCTGCTTGTACTCGACGTTCCCCTCTTCCACCTCTTCGGACAGGTGGTCGGGCGCCTTAAGCGAAGCCTCGCGAGCGTACTCGGCCCGTACGTGGCGCAATAGAGCCGCCAGCCCCACGTCCGCTAGTGTTGCCATTTTGGCGAATGCGGGACGCAGCCGTTCAGCACCTGGATGAATCCCCTTAAAATCTGAATTTGATAAAATAATTCTATTATAGTAGGGTATTTAATAATACAGATCATTATGAAGCATGCTGTAACAACTTTTATAACTAATAAGTATGTTAAATAGAAGGGTATACTATGAAAGAGGTAGATGTAGTTTTGCGCATGTCACGAGCGACCAACATTCACCATGTACTTTTCAAGTGGTGCGAAGACATGCTTGTTCCTCCACAAGAAACCGCTGCGAACCGAACGGTTATTGAATAAACACGTTGGTTTCGCCACCCCGTTCAAAGGAGTTCATGGGCCCTGGATGCAACTTGAGCTAGACTACCTCATCCGTTGCAACACTCCATCGGACATGCTACGCCCACAAATTTAACTTGACTAGCAAAACTTGAGTCCAGCGAGTCTGGTTTTTAAGTTTACGCAAGGCTGAAGTAATGTTTTTTCATGCGGGGCAGCGGATGTCGACCAGGTGAGGTGGAAGTTTCGCTGGCCATTGGCATTCGACGCTGGATCGGCACTGGGAGCGTTTGAAGATGACCAGATTCCAATTTGCTCAGGCCGTGAAGGAAGAGTAAGTATGGCGATTGAGGAGACGATGGACGTCTCGGCCGCGTTCCTGATCAATTTGGGGGCGTCACTAGGGACGTTGGTGGGCGGATGTATCGTCTTCAGTCAGTATCTACTGCGAGTGGTGAATCCCCGTGCGATGTCAGTTTTATTAAGCTTCTCCGGCGGTCTCACTATATTCCAAGGCCTCGTGGTGCTCTTCTCTAACTCTCTACTCGAGTTCGCGAGTGCCTTCAGTACTAATAAAGCAGACGACACCGTCATGGGGCAGGCGTGGCTAACGACTACGGGGTGTTTCGGTGTGGGGGTCATACTCGACTACTGCGTGGATCGGATCGTGAAGCAATTAACGCCTGGACACCGTCAAAGTCTCTTTGCAAGGATGCACGCTGGTGATACTGTTCAAGTTTCGTTGGAAGCAGGGACTCCGGAGCTTAAGTCTCCCGTAGAACTCATGCAAAGTCACCGCTTTTTGCGAATGGACGAGGCCACAAAGGAGAAGCTGCAGCGTTTCGGGGTGCTGAACGTCATTGCCATCTCGGTGCACAACATGCCAGGCGGTGTAGCCACGATGGTAGCGTCGTCGGAGCATACATTCATCGGTCTAGCACTGGCGATCGGTGTGGGGCTGCACAATATCGCAGAAGGGATTGCTGTGGCCACGTCCGTGTATTTCGCCACTGGGAGCAAGTGGAAGGGCGTTCTGTGGTGTCTTGTGGCCTCGATCACTCAGCATCTCGGTGGGTTCCTGGCCTTTGGAATTATGGGCAAGGACGCAGATGATTTCTCACAGGGCGTGCTTTACGGTCTTGTATCGGGAATGCTCACGTGTATTAGCATGAAGGAGGTCTTCCCTACGGCGAACATGTACGCCAATGGCCGCGTACATCTCGTCTCCAGTGGAGGTCTCTTTGGAATGGTCTTTATGTCTACAAGTCTCATTCTGTTCAAGTACATGGGCATGTAGCGACCGCAGTAGTGTATAAAACTTATCTAATGAAGTTGTCATGTTCGTAAACCGTGAGTCAAGTGTCCATTAGTGGCCAGTCGGGAAGAACGTGGCGGCGAACCGAGCACGCGTCCGCTTCCCACAGTACCACTGCATCAGAACGAAGCAGAGCCAATTGATTTGAGCAAGTCTCCGTTGAAGCGTGGGGGAATGCTACATTTACATTGTATTAACTCTTAACATTCAGTGGCGTTCGGGCTCATGTAGAAGCCACACTTCGTGCTATAGTGACGTGTAGGTTCGAGCATTCATCACGTTTTAGAGACTGACTGGGCTGAGGGTCTCGATAACGTTCGCTCGACGCCTAAGGCGAGTTGTGAGGCGAGCGCTGACGCTCTCTTACGTATAAGTAATCCTCTATTTCGCGAGAATCGTTCGCTATGTCAGACTCGGCTTGACCGAGTGCACCTGCGTCCAGTCTCCGACGAGCTTACTACATCGGGCTGTCCTCACAAAAATCGACGCCATCTGAACTCCCAGCTTGAAAGTGGTCGGCCTTGCTGCCGGTCACTACCCAATTTGCATCAAGTCGCTAGCAGCTATGGCCATCGAAGAAGAAAGCTCGCTCGATCTCACTCCGACCTTCGGGCTCAATGCGTTGGCCGCCTTGGCCACGGTTCTCGGTGGCTGTGTGATCTTCAGTAACAAACTGCTTCAACTGGCCAGCCCCATGTTCATGGCTGTGCTGCTCAGTGTCTCGGGCGGCATCACTATTTTCCAGGCGCTGGTGGTGCTGTTCGCCAATTCGTTCAAGGAGTTCACGGACGCCTTCAGTCTCGACGACAGTGCAAGCAACTCGAGTGATGTAGACGAAGACCAAGGCAACGCGTGGCTCGCGGCTACCGGTTGCTTTGGAGGAGGAATTATCATCAGTTACCTGGTGGATTTCATCGTGCACCAGCTCACACCGGGCCAGAACATGAACGGCACGGCTCGGATGCAGCCCGACCGTGTGTCCTTTGAAGAGGGCACGTACGAGGTGAAGCCTCCCGTTGAGCTCGTCCAGAACCACGGCAGCGACGTGTTTATCAAGATGGACGAAGCGGCTAAGGAGAAGCTCCAGCGCATGGGCGTTCTCAGTGCCATCGCTGTGGGCATTCACAACATCCCAGTGGGGATGGCTACCTTTGTGGCTTCGTCGGAACACGCGTGGATCGGGTTGTCGCTGGCTATTGGCATCGCTCTCCACAATATCGCAGAGGGGATCGCCGTTGCCGCTCCGATCTACTTTGCCACGGGTAGTACGTGCCGCGGGTTGCTCTGGTGCTTCTTGTCGGCCGTCGCGCAACATATCGGCGGCCTCATCACGTTCGTGTCGCTAGGAATGGACGCCGACAACCAGACGCAAGGCGTTCTCTATGGACTGTGCGCGGGGATGCTGGCCGGGATCAGCATGAAGGAGATCATCCCCACCGCGTACATGTACGCCAACGGCCGCATGCACCTCGTGTCGGCCGGCACGTTGGGCGGTATGTTCCTCATGTCTGCCGGCCTCATCTTTTTCAAGTACATTGGCGTGTAAAACGTCCTCGAAAGGCAGAGGATTCAAAGCTTTGATAGTAAACCGGTTAGCTGTATGTAGCGAGTTCATGTGGAATGCAAAATCTAGTGAACATTTTTCATCTTTGCCAGCTCTTACTTCAAGTAAAACTACTTTGCTTCGGTTCAGCCAGCACGTGTCAACTCTGCGGCGTCCGTCACGCGTCTTCACTGCCTCATGCTCCGTAGAGATCTGGTTTTGATCCCGCTGTCTGAGCTTCATCGGTCTAAGATCTGTTCCTTGATGGAACTGGCCACCAACCTGTCAATGCGGCCGCTTTGACAGTCGTAAACGAGATGGCCATTCCCAAACTTGCCGGCTTCAGTACATCGGACACCAGCAACCATCATGGCGATCGAAGGGGAAGACGGAGAGTTGCATCCTGCCACCGCGTTCGGAGTAAACGGCGTTGCGGCATTGATGACTTTGGTCGGTGGAATGGTGGTCTTCAGTAGTAAAATGCTGCGAACAGCCAATCCGTTGGTGTTGGCGTTAGCACTTGGCACTTCGGGTGGCGTCACGCTGTTCATCGCTCTTGTGCCGTTGTTTACGAGCTCGATGAAGGAGTTCACCGACGCGTTCTCCTCCAGTGACGAAGACGATTCGGATGAATCCGATGACATCAAAGGAGACGCGTGGTTGGCAACAACCGCTGCCTTTAGTGGCGGAATTCTCATCAGTTACCTCATCGATTTCATCGTGCAACAATTAACCCCCGGGCAGAACGCCAATGGAACTGCTCGTACTCAAGAAGTGACTCGAGACTCGTTCGATTCAAGTGGGAAAGTCGACGTTCATCCGCCGGTCGAGTTCATCGAGGACCCGGGGTTAGATATTTTCATTCGGATGGATCAATCGGCCAAGGAAAAGCTGCAAGCCATGGGCATTTTGAGTGCAATTGCCGTGGGGATTCACAATATCCCCGAGGGGATAGCTACATTTGTGGCTTCGTCCGAGCATCTTTACATCGGAGTGTCGTTGGGGATCGGCGTCGGGCTGCACAATATCACAGAAGGCGTCGCTGTCGCGGCCCCCATTTACTTTGCCACGGGGAGTCGATTCAAGGCGCTCCTGTGGTGCTTCTGGTCGGCCATCGCACAGCATCTTGGAGGGGTTATTGCCTATGCCAGCATGGGAATGGACGCCGACGACCTCACTCAAGCCATCCTGTATGGCCTCTCGGCCGGGATGATCGTGGGGATCGCAGTGAAAGAGCTCATCCCCACCGCGTATTTGTATGCCAACGGCCGCATGCACTTGGTGTCTGCGGGAGCTCTTTTTGGCACTTTTTTCATGGCAGCGTGTCTGATTTTCTTTAAATTCATCGGAGCGTAACAGGAAACAAAGGTTGAAAATAAATGAAATTGCCATCACTTGTCCATTAACCCTTTCGCGACATTCCGATTAAATCTCCGCCAGCCCCATGCTGGGACTCCGCATTACGATATTTCCACATTCTCGACAATGGTTATACCTCAACTCGCAGCCATCTCGGCTGAAGCTCGCGGCGCCATGGAGAGGCTGAAGAGCAGTCCGGAGACGCTGGAGCTCGGCGATTAGCAGACGGCGGTGAGTCCTTGTGGAGCAGCACATCCCTCTGGAGACCTGAAATTGTTTTGCCACTAGGAACACGCTTCCTCGCAACTTCAAGCTCTCTCAGCTCGTGTAGTCAGCCGAAACAGTGTGGCTGGTGGAATTCACTATAAGCTTTGAGCACGAGGCCCCAGCCAGGTTCAGCGGCAGAGTCCTTGACAGGCAACTTGGCGATCTACTTCACAGTACAGGCAGAATGACCAAACCAGCGAAAATGCTCCAGGGATGCCACATTTCGGCCAGCAGATGACGTACCAGGGATTCAAGTACCTCCTGGCATAGCGCTCAGGAACTGAGCGACAGTCATCGTAGAGATCCTCCACATCCAAACTTGGAACTCAGTTCACGCCAAGGTGAATGTGTACAGACAGCGTGCGGGTGTGGAATACATCATCTGTATCAAGATGTCACCGCTGCTGAATCACTGGGCCTACGAGGTTTACGACGTAAGAAATCAGATTCCTGCATTCGGGAACATGGCCGTTCGACACGAATTTGACGTCAGGACAGTTAATGTTCTGCACGTGATACATGTAGTATTGGAGACTTGGCATGTGCTTGGCTTGCCACCGCCTGCAGTCGGTGCAGCACCAGGAGCAGGCTTGCCGCCTCTGCTCGACGGCCACCTACCGCCTAGATTAATGTAGTTGATGTGGCGACTGATGTCACGGAGAGCTTCTCGTGATGTAAGCCATGCAAGTGGGCTTCACCCAGTTCTTTATTTCGTGTTATCCAAAAGAAAGATATACGTCAAAGTCGAATCCGTGCTTCACAGGCTGGTCTTCGCGTCCGACTGGTCAATGGCTTAGGAGCTTACATGTAAACGTTGCAAAGACCTTCTTCCAGATCCGGGCTCACCATGCACTCAACGTTGTAAATGCCAGCAGGGACCATCACCGATAATGCTTGGCTTCGCTCACAGTAGAGGTGACTCATGGTCGCTGAAGTTGCACTCGAATTATATCATAAGAACGTCCTGTTGTGCTTCTTTTCCAATCGCTATTACAACTTGGGCCACAATTGGCTCGATGAAAACTACGCGAGAAAAAAAAAGAACCCCGAAAACTGCCACGTGGCCCATGAAACAGTGTTAACGAACACACAGGACAAGTGGAATAATAAGAGATGGCCATACCGTGGCAAGTTGCCAGCACGGAACTTCCGTGGCGCTTGAAATCTTTAACGCTGACAAAAGGTGACACGGTGCAGCCAGTTTTCGTTCCATACAAAATACAAGAAGAAGTACCTTGTTTTGTCAAATTATTTTTGACTGGGTCCTTTTCACCTCATTTTACGTTTTTACCGAGGGGACAGTAATTGCCACGTGAGGATGCGGACGCCACTGCCCGATCCACGTGCTTCGTGGTCGCGCACGCGGCCCTACGCTTGCGTCGCCAAGCGTACCAGTCGGATATGGAGGTCTGCAGCAACTGTAGCTTCCGTCGCGGTGCTGATGGCGCTGGTATTCGCAGTCGAAGTCGACGCCAAGGAAGTCGCCACGCCACACACAAAAAGTAGACTTTATTCGTGTTATTATGTATTATTTTGTTTTAACACATTTTTTATTGCATTGAAGATGACAACCAGATGATGGAGATGGCTGTAACCACGGCTGGATCCGCCGATGACAATGAAGAAACACGTAAGAAGCCGAACAAGCGCAACAAAACATACCAGGAGCCCGAAGTCGGTACGTTTACGAAACGTTTTAACATCCGCAGTTTTGGCTTTTGGTCGGCATTTTTTTTCACTAAAGCCACTGCCGCTCTGCTCTGCTCTACGTGTGCTTAAGTGCTTACATTTGTGCTTGCGACGGGAACTGCAGAGAGTTTACTGGCGGACTTTGACCACGACGGACACGTGGGCCGCCGTGAGATCCAGCAGATCAAGGACAAGCTGCACCACCTTTTGGACACGGACGACAGTGGTAGTCTAGACCTTTCGGAGCTTAAGGCTCGAGCGAAAACGGATCAGGACGTGGCTGCTGCTCTGAATAAACTGGACAGCGACCACGACGCTGTCATCTCGTGGAAGGAGCTGGACGAGCGATGGGAGAGCGTAGGCGCTGAAATGACCGTGTCGGAGGTGGCGGACTGGGTCGCCTATGCAGTGCAGCTACCGCAGTACAGTGAAGTGTTTCGAAGCAATTCAATATCTGGATACACGTTCCCGTTGCTGATGGCCAACGATGGAGCGAGATTGCAGGAGATTGGTGTGCACAGCGAGTTGCATCGCCGTCAATTGGCTATGTTTTTGCAGATGAAGTATCTCGGTATGGGACGCAAACCGGATGCAGTGGTGTCAAGTGTCTGCAAAATGGAAGGCGCAACGGCTCAAAATAAAGTTTTGCTGCAAATTGCGTGGGTACCAGCGGAAAATACACCGCAGCGGTATCAGCTGCAGCGTCGCAGCCCAGGAGAATCCACTTGGGTGTCAGTATTTACAGGAGCTGACACGGAGTTTCTGGACGTTGTGGAGCCTGATCAACACGTGGTGTATCGACTGGCGACTTGGAATTCGTACGGACGCAGTCCACATACGTTCGTGCGCTGTGACCAAGCTTTTGCCAGTGCTTCGTCCTCAGCTTCGTCCTCTGTAGATTCGTCGCTGCCTCTGCTTGCCAGTTCGGGAAAATCGCGGTCCTCACGCTCGCCGTCTTCCCAGAGACAGAAGAAATCGGAAGCAGACGTAGCTTACACTGAAGATTCGGATGATGAAGATGACTTCGACCACAGATTGAGTCTGTGGGGTCTACTGAAGATTTACTTCTGGTGGTTGGACGACGCAATCGTTATCCTGTTAGTTGTCATGCTGCCGATTCGAGGAATCATCTACGGCGATGCTGACTCACTGCTTCGCCTACTACGTCGATTGCCTCCGAATATGCCTACCCGTGTCACAGTGGAAGTCGAACCGAGCAAGACAACCGTCGAGAACGCTGTTGCTCGTGTATCGTGGGAAAAACCTGTGGACAATGGAGTTCCTATCGTGTGCTACACCGTCCGATGGACGCGCACCAAGACCGAAGAAGTCAAGTGGATCAAGCTGCTGTCTCTACCGCTGCCTACTACCGTGACCGTGGACAAGCTTCACCATGGAGAAACGTACAAGTTCGTCGTTCAGGCTACGAACCAGTTCGGGCTGGTAACAAACTCGAGTCGTTCCACGTACATGGTGCCTGTCCCGGAGCTCAAAGGGAAGCTTCGACCCCGCCATCTTCCAGCTGAGACTCGGAAACTACGCAACCAGTGCCACGTGTGCCACGATCCCCGTTACAAGAAGAAGGTGCCTTTCACTGCCACACTGGACCGCCGCATTCTGCACTACTGCTGCCTGTGTGACCGCGAGTTCTGCCATTATCACAAGGGGGAAGTGTATCATACCAAAGCGCTGAGCTGTCCGATCGTGGACGGCCGCTGCGTCTGCATCACGTGTAAAGAGAGCCGTCTGCAGCGCACAGTCACGTACTGAAATGGTTCGACGGCTACTTATTTTGCAAATACAAGCTCGTTTCACACTGCAACTGCCTTACTTTTTCACTCCATGGACAAACGAGAACGGCACTGGAACGTTGTCTGTTGTCGACACGACCGGTTCCCAAACCCGACCAAAGTGAGATCCACTTTTCCCTAAATCCGCCTGCAGCTCGAGTTCCCATGGCAATTCACTGAAAACGCCATGCATCGCGTCGTCTTCGCCCAGTTTGAAGAGGTGCGTGCCTAGTTCCGCTTGGCTCAGCTCGTCCACTTGCTTGAAAGCTAAGACTCCTCCCTCCTGCAGCGCATGACCACCAACATCCCCCCAGATCTCACTCCCAGTTGCTGATAAAATGTCGATCGTCTTGAGTAACGCGACGTTTCTGGCTCGATCCAAGTACATCGTCTGTCCCTCAAGCCCCCAGAACGTCGGGATACTGGAGTCAAATCCAGCGGAAAGCAGTTTTTCCTCCCAGTTGAAGTCGTTCACGTCGGCCACGACGATCTCGTGCTGGTCAGGTATTAACCGAGTTTTTATCCCATCCAGAACACTCACTTTGTGCTCGAAAAGCGCAAAGTTTTGGTCCACTTCGAACACTTGGCAGCCGTTTAGCGCCTTTAAACGGTACGCTCTTGTGTCTAAACCAGCGCGGAAAAGCACAACCTGGTAGATATTTCCACTGCAAGCAGCAATTGCCTCGTCCAGATAACGCGTGCGGATGGAGAAGTAGTTCTCTGGGTGTGCCAAGTCCTTGGTCCATTTCTCCATGCGAGGCCCGAGCTGTGGCGCAATCTGCCGCGTCAGAGGCTCCACGAACGGGTCAATAACGATCCGGTCGTCTCTATCGTGCTCGAGTGCACGTACAAGCGCACTGGCGAAGCTGAGGAACTGAACGAAGTCCTCACTGTGCATCTTGTCCTTCTTGGCGTTCTCCGGCATTTTTTTCGCTTTACAGAAGAGCTCAAGCAAGATCTCCGTTAAAACGTCAAAGTGGATCGTGACGTCGAGAGGGGGCGGACCGAGAGATCCTTGCGTGGCGCTGATGGTGCAAGCAAGTGGGCCACTCTACCGACCTACTGTTAAGTTAAAGTGAGGTCGGTAGAGTTTAGCACTGCCCACAGCTACACTGCTGCTGTCGTGCGCTGGTCTGCATACGGATACAGTCGACTTCAAGCTGGCGTTATTAGACAGACATGCATTCACACTGCGGTACAAAATACCTAACCTACTGGGCACGTACCTTTATCCACACCTAAAAAGAGAAAACTATGCGCGGATAGCATCTCTTTATTTTAAAAGATGCTATCCGTGCATAAGAGCTTAAACCGTGGGTGTTGTCCTTGAACAGAGTTTTTTTTTTCTGCATCGTGCAATCTCTGCATCAGATCAGTTTGAAAAACAAAAAGCGAAAACATCTGTTTCAATGCGAAATCGCACTTAGTTGAATTCGTACTTAAACTCACCATAGTGAAAGCAAGTGAGGACGAATCGCTGGCTGTTTGGGGCCTTTCGCCTTCACTGCGAGAAAGCAATAAACCTTCGTGGCACGCGGAGAAAAACCTTCGGCACTTGTGGCCTTGCCAATCAAGAGCCCCCGAGGGCACTTCAACTTGCCTTTTGTGTCAATGAGCGCCGAGCCGCCGACACTGGGCAACATGTTGCCATTGCCGGCCGACGGCACGACGACGCCGCCCCCGGCGCCCCCCAAGAAGAAGAAGCCAGGGCGAACCCCGAGCCTCATCTGGCAGCTTTTGACCGACGAGCCAGACCCGCAACGCCGCAATTCGGCGGCCTGCAAGCACTGCAAACACCAGGTTTTATACTACAAAAAGTCGGAGCAGGCCATTCGCCACTTGAAGAAGTGTGCGCAATTCCAGGAGATGCAGCACCAGTACTCGTTTGTCAACCAGTTCTCGGACGTGTTGCCACTGTACAATCAGAAGATTAACGCCAAAGGACCAGTTAAAAAGAGGTCGAAAAATGATCATAACACTCAAGCTCAAGCTCAACGGCAAGCGCAGCAAGCTCAGGTTCAGATGGAGCTGCAGATACAGCAGATTCAAGCTCAAACGCAGTTGCAACAAGCCGCTGGAGCGCTGGCAATGACCAGTAGTGCACTGGACCAAGCCGCCGTGCAGCATGCCCAAGTGATGAACCAAATGGCCATGCAACAGAGCATGCCAGAGAGTTTAATGGACCCTACGGCCATGACGATGGCGTTGAAGGATGATACAAAAGAGAAGTCCAAGTATGGCAAGAAGAACGGGCCGTTGACGAAGAACCAGAACGAGAGATTCGAAGAAGCGCTCGCTACGCACGCGTATGTGACTGGGATGGCGTTTGATGCTATGGAGGAGTCTCATTTGGCCAGGGCTATTGCGCTATTACGGCCGAACGTGAAGCTTCCGGATAAAAAACGACTGGAGACGGATCTGATGGTTCGGTGCTATGAGAAAAAGCACAAACAAGTGTGGGGGTATCTGTCTACAAGTCCTGCACGTGTGTGTCTAAAGCGAGACGCGTGGTCGAATTTGAACTTGTACCACACGAACAACCCAGAGGAGGAGTATGTGACGTATATGGCAGTGAACAACGAGAAGAGGTTCTTCTTAGAGTCGGAGAAAGCAGCAGGGGATGAATCTCAGTACAATTCTATCATGATTGCGCAGGATATCAAGCGGATGATGCAGCCCATTGTCAGTAATGTCAGTGGCGTGGTAACTGGCAGCACGGAGTATCACTCGCGAGCTTGGGATATGCTCAAGGCTGAATACCCGACCAAGTTTTTCTACGGCTGCATCTGTCACGCTTTGCACTTGGCTATTATGGACATTTTCGGGCCGGAGAAATCCTTGGAGAACGATCCGAGACGAATGACGCCGCAGGTTCCGATGGATTTCCCGTTCCAGGACCTCGTGGAGCTCACCAACAACTGCAACGAGCTGTTAGCGTTCTTCAGTAGCTACCAGTACGCACCAAAGTTCAAGATGTTTGACCCGCAGTTGCTACATACCATGAAAGATTTCGCCAACGCGTCGCCTACGACGTCTTGGGGGACTCTTGCTGCTCGATTTCGTGTGTTGATGCAATCTGAAGACGTTTTGCAGTCGATTGTGAGTGATCCGGGGTTTATAGGCCCGGATGTGCCGGATAACCAACGAGCGATTCGATCCAGTATCAAGGAGTTTGTATTGAGCCTCAACTGGAAAATGACACTGGAGAAGGCCATCACGATCCTCACGCCCATCGAACTGATCCTCTACAAGTTCCAGGACGATCGCGCTCCCATTTCGGAAGTTTACTTCGAGTCGAAGCACTTATTGACAGATTTTGACGCAGTTTTTGGTCTAACGACAGTCGAGTTGGAATATATCAAGAAGGTAGTGACGGAGAGGTGGCAGTACGTACTGAGCGAAGCTCACGGCTTGGCTTTCCTACTGGACCCGCGATACATTGGCAAGTCGATGACGAGAGACTACCGTGAACAGATTGAGGAATTAATTTTCAATTTCCCGGAAACAGACCAAGACATGGGCGTCAATGAGGAGCGGAGGCGAGCAATGACAGATGAGTACTCTGACTACGTTGCCTATGCCAAGAATCAACGGAACAACCGCACGTACAAGTGGGAGATGCTGGAGAAGGGCAACCGTTCTCCACTTCAGTTTTGGCAATCCGAGGCGGAAGATTGGCCACATCTGAAGTCTCTAGCGCTCACTCTATTTTCTCTGGCTCCGAGTAGTGTGGCGTCTGAGAAAACGCTGTGTAAGAACACACTGAAGCAGTCCAGTCGCCGCAACAAGCTCAGCTTTGACGATATGCGACGTCTGGCCTTCATTTGCATCAACGACTCGCAGTTCACGGGCAATCGCGTGACTGGGGAAGTGCTAAACAGCGCATTGCCGGATTTTACCATGGGGGACACAGCGCTTTCACCCGACGGAATGATGATGTGGATGATCTGAGAACAAAGTCTAACGATAAAAATTTTTTCCCGCACTTAAACGTTTAAGAGAATATCTTGTACAAGTGAGTTTAATTTGAAAAGTTGCAGTTGACCATCACTCATACCAGTCCATTTTGATTTGTGCCTAAGTAATGTAGCCATGTTCTCACTTGACTTGTTTCTTGTAGCGAATGTTCCCCCCAGGTGGAGGAGCAGTTTGGTAAGTTTCAGGAAGGATCTGCTATCTCGGATATGATATCCGTAATAGCTACATCTAGGCGTGGATGGCTTCAGTCCTGTTGCCTGCATCCCTTCAGTCTCAGTTCGCAATTTACTTCGTTCCGTGCACCAAAAGCCAATGCTCCTGTCGTCTACTACGAACACAATCGCTTCTCACTTCGCATGCGACGGGAAAGAAGCGCCTAAAGTTCTGTGGCGAGTGCGCTACACTGGTCAATCCCTTAAAGCCCGGGCTAAGCCTTCGTTCCGTACTGAGCAGCAGTTTAAACGGGTGGTGGAGCTGCATCTGAACTGGAGCAACCGTATTCCGACCCCGTTCATGGCGCTCTTCGGCTCTCGAGAGCTTGCAGTCAAGTGGGCAAAGCGACACTTGGAATTGGGCTACGACGACGTCTTTTTGCTGAAACTGGACGCGTCCAAGCTCGGCCCGATCTTCCGAGTGGATAACGACGAGTTCTTGGTACTGCGGAAGATTAGCAGGCGGAGTATTATCCGAGAAAGCTATCTGTCATCTATTGAAGACTCGAGCGATAGTGCGGGGCGTAGTAGTGAGGAGTCCAGCGAAGACGACATGTTTCTAGGTTAGGGATTGTTAATTACCTTAAACAGTAGGAAGAATTAAATAAATTGAGTAAAGTTTGACCTTAGCATACGTTAATGTAGCTATCAACTTATCCAGTGGATACTTTTTTGTATCAAGAACATCGGAAAAGCTCGTTTGACTGACACAGACTCGTTTTAAATCACTCATTTCGAATCTCACCTCATTTCTCAACCTGCTTTGCCAATGCGTCCGTCCATGATCGTGGCTCAGTTCGAGTACAGTAAGAACCAAGTGCCGACGCCGTTGTTTCGCGTGCGATACAGTGGGAATCAGTCGCTAAAAGCCCGCAGTAAACCGAGTTTTAAGAGCACTAGAGACTTCAAGACTGCAGTGGAGCTGCATCTCCAGTGGGTCAATTGCGAGCCAACTCCGTTCGTGTCGGTGTTCGCAGACAAAGAGCACGCTATGAAGTGGGCACAACGTCTGCTAGAACATGGCTACCACGACGTCGTTCTACTGGAAATCGACTCATCCAAGCTCGGTTCGCTGTTTAATGTCCGAGAATTGGTGGTCCGACAAGAGATTGAAACTTCTCTAGCCGAATACCTGTACGAAGACGAGTTCCTGGTGCTCCGTGAGATCCCAAAGGCCAGTATCATCAGTAAAACGCACGTAAATCGCAGTGAAACGAGCGTTAACTACGAAAGCAGCGACTCCAGCGAGGAAGAGAGCGACACGCGGTTGAGTCGATACCTGAAAGCTTTGGACGTGGAATACGAGAGACGTCCGAAGTTCCTGTAGGTTAAAATGCCAAATTACGTCTTGTCTATGGGCTCATTTCGCGATCGGATGGCGGAGAGTTTGTACCATTTCGGCGACTCGCTATCGTGGACGCCGACGTCCGCGCCTCGAGGGCAGTTGGTGCTACTTCAGGACTGCGTGGAGGCTGGTGGGGCCTTTCTCGTGCATCACTTCACGTCGCTCTTCCTTAAAGCTGATCACCGCGTGTGTTTCGTGGCGAGTGCCAATGCAATTGAACATTATGCGGCTGTTGGTCGTAAATTGGTATGAAGAATTATTTTAATTATTATCTCTATTTTTGTTTTTAATTGTTGGAATGGAAGGGTGTGAATTTTACAGCTTGTGAGACTAAGAAGCAGCTGAAAGTGGTTAATTGGAGCGAGATGGAGACAAAGGAAGCAGCGTGGACGACGCTGTTTGACGAACTCAAGAGCTTTGCCCAGGAAAAACAAGACACGGGTGTATCCATTATTGTGGACGATATTAGCCCATTTAAATGGAGGTTTGGAGAAGATGCAGTACTGGACTTTGTGCGGTGCTGTAAGACTCTGACGCACGAGAAGAATGTGAGGGTTTTGCTGATTGAAACTGTAGATAATTACTGATGGTTTGGTCGGTTGTTAGGGAACTGCTAATGTGGTGCTGCTGGCCCATGCAGACACGGATGTAGCCATGTCGAGGCCTTTGGTAAGGTTGATTTAATTGTTGGGAAGATAAAAGTTTACTCATTTTATTTGCTGTTTTGTTAGAGCTCAACACTCGCAGACATGGCGACGGTCGTTCTAAGCACGAAACCCCTTGCCACAGGCTACTCCAAAGATGTTCACGGAACGGTAAGCTATTTCCTTATCAATTGTGTTTTTTTTTTCGAGACAAAATATCTGACGTGATGCTATGAGTTTCTCCAGCTGGAAGTTTGCTGCCAGAATCAGGAACTGAATGGCAACGGGCTCCACGTAGAACCAGTAGCTGTTGCGTACAAAGTGCTGGAAAGTACTATCAAATGCTTCCATTCTGGAGGAGAAGCGCTGCAGTGGAATTAAAGGGTTTTAGTAGTACTTCGAAGTAGTTTTTACCACATGACATCGACTTCCTACAAAGACAACGAGATGACTGAACGACACGGTATTCCTGACCCAACCAGTGCTAACGTGCGCGATGCCATCACAATTTCCTTCAAACAGAAAATGCTCATGTAGAGATTATAAAATCCTCGGATCTCTACAAGTTAAACTCGTTTAGTCTTCCCTTTCGACCACCGAATAGGTTCCAGGAGCCCTTCTCCACTTGTCTTCACCTCAAAGCTTTCCGCCGATTCATACAACATTTCAAGCACACGTACTGCGTAAGTTTACACACCGTAACAGCGACGTATCCCTGCAGTAGAGTTTCAAGCGAACGGGTGGAAGTCCGGCCTCGACCATATCCTCTTTCTCTACCAGGAAATACTGGGAGTTCGGATCGTAACTCCGGACGCCGCTTCTTTATTGATGCGTTGTTACCCTCTACTACACCAGAGTAGTGTCTGGAATCGCCACCAATACGTGCACTGGCCCCAATCCAACAACAGCTTCTTCACCACTTACTTTGCCGAGTTTACCACTTGCCAGCCCAACATTTCGCATCATGAAATTGTAGCCATGTGTAGTCTGGGCTTGAAGATGTGTCATCCATCCCTTCTCCTCGTCTCTGCTCGCCTCCTTCTCCTCTGTTGCGTCCTTGTTCGCGAGGAAAAAGCTGAAGTGTTGGATAAGGAACAATAATTACCTCATCTTGATAGTTTTTTTTAACCACAAATAGCAATGATAAGAACCATCTCGTGATCTGATTTTCATTATTTCTACAGAACTAAAGTCGCCGACACGATGGAGAACACAAACCTCCCTACTAAGACTCGAGATGAATACAACCAACTGGCCCACATTGGTCGCGGCACGTACGGAGATGTAAGTTCTCTAGGCCCTAAAGGTTTGTTCTTAAGACTTAATTCCTACCATTCTTTGCCTTCAGGTGTTTCTGTGTGAACGTATTGCCACTGGAGAGCAACTGTGCCTGAAAGAGATGGATCTGACTTTCCAGTCCTCCGAAGAGCGGTAAGTTTTCAAAGCCAAACATCCATTTAAATAATCCTTTAAAGTACCTAAACGTAGGCTTCCTACAGAAAGAGGTGTCTGAACGAGGTAGCGCTGTTGCAGCTGCTTCCTTCCCATCCAAATATTGTTAAGCTCCATGAAGCTTTCTGGGTGGAATCTCACGAAGAAAACCAACAACTTCTCGTTCTCAGTATGGAGCACGCAGACGGAGGAGACCTCGAGCAGCACCTTCGTTCAACCGCAATCCAAGAGGAAAAAGCTCGGGAGATATTCGCTCAACTAGCACAAGCAGTGGACCACTTGCACAGGAATCGTGTGGTTCATCGCGATCTCAAATGTGGCAACGTCTTTCTCTTTGGATCTGGACGAGTTGTTCTGGGAGATTTCGGCACTTCCAAGCAGCTTCTACCGGCCTCGGACTCACAAAAGCTTGAGGCTCAAGACCTCACGTCGACAGTAGTCGGATCGCCGCTTTACATGAGCCCAGAGATGCTGGAAGGCGAGCTCCATGGCTTCGCTACTGACATTTGGTCGCTTGGCTGTATTTTGTACGAGATTTTGGCGGGGAAACCAGCTTTTGGCGCTCCGTCGTATCCTGCCGTTGTCTTCCGGGTCATTCAAGGTGAATACGAGCCCCTAGGCGCTGCAGTTTCTTCGGAGGCACTTGAATTGATAGTCAACATGCTACAAAAAGACCCTCAGAATCGACCGAGTATCGCCGACGTTCTTCAATCGCCTTGGCTTCAGCCCTTCAATCCCTTAAAGGATATGGAAAACAAACCAACAGAAGACTCAGCTCCAAGACAATCGTTTCTCTCACCACCACCAGCTCCAGTAAAGCGAGTGACTACAGCTCCGATACGTCGAAAGGACCGATCACAGCAGAATCGCAACGAAAGGGACCGAGTTCCTTCGCCGTTGATACGGGTATGATACTTGTCCTGTGTAACTTGTAGGTGGAATTAGCTGACTTGTCGTGTTTTGTAGCTTGATATACAACCCCCACCACCTTCAGTTCTTCCACAACGGAAACATTTATCCATCCCATCTACGAGATATCAGCGACACGGCATTCCTGCTCCTCCAGTGCTGCAGTTCGAGGTGCGAGGTGTTCACATCGGGACATCGCGACTTGGGATAAACCGTGTTGATGGATGTTCGTGCTATTCCTCACACGACGAGAAAACGGGCATAAAGCGGAGAAAGCAGATCCAACCGGCGAAACAACAGCAAACCAGGTAAGTGTAACATTTAGGAGATTTCTAGTATTCTTCTTGACGAATTGAAAAACTTTCCAGGAAAATATAGCTACCTATCTGAAGGCCAACATGAAAGTCGTTGGCTCATTTCGGATTTTACCATGAAAGACCAAGAAGCAGAAGAACAAATTCAGCATGGGTGGGGGTGATGTTGGAG
>LGSM01000485.1:0-24175 GCA_001314345.1 Phytophthora multivora
TACGGTTGTCCACCGTAACGAATATGTACCGTACAGTGTATTCTAGCACGACGTCGGTCAAGTTGAATGCAAGGCGTTATCTCTGAAAACTTACCTGTGAGAATTGTTGCTCTGGCACTTGATCTCTACAACGAAACTTTAGCTGTGGGATTTACAACTTCAACATTACAATAAACTATCACGTGCATACGTCCTTTCAATATTAGATTGAAGAGTTGTTGCGATCCTAAAGATGCGCTAAAAAGTTGTTGATAGTTTCACAACTTGTGAATCACAAGTCATTTTTTTAGATATGGTACTGCCGNAAAAAAAAGTTAGTAACAACTTCAGCATTTTTCCGTCAGACTTGTTCTGGACGGAGCGCAAGCCTCGTCACATATTCTACGACGCACGCAATAAATGTGCTGCGGGAGGTTATCGGCCAGCAGCCCTCGATAATATGTGCTCGGATTTCTAGCGAGAGCTGGCCGTGTGCACTGCCGATCCCTGCAGACTTTCAGCAATGCGCCGTGACCCTCGCGGACTGGAGGCCAATTTGGAAAATTCGGATGGGATGCGCGTGGCGGGCGTCAGCGTCTGGCCTACCGCGTAGTCTCCACTCGTGGACATGGCTTCGTTCTCGAAGTTGAAGAGTTGGGTAAAGTGAGAATCTCAACATTCTTTTTCCTGCACTTGTGCCTGTCTCTATCGTGGTCTCCGTGGATCTTCTGGTGCACCCCAGGTCTACTCGGGGTTCACTGAGAGAGGAGGTTGCGTCCGTCCACCTGGGGTTAGCTGAGAGGTTTGTCTGCTTGAGGGCGGAGAGGTGCGAAGGGAGCGGATGAATGGCTGAGCATCAAGCACGCGAGACTTTCAGAGCTTGCGATGCCATGTCAACGAGCAGACACTCGGCGAGAACCGGACGGAATGTGGTGACACGAGAGCGAGAGGGAGCCACGAGAGGTTGGTTTTTCGATCTGGCCGCCGCCACGCAAGCCCAAACGGATCCTCGCATCTATCTCGCGGTCGGTGCACTGCCGTCCCCTCCGATGCCCCACTTGAAAATCAACTCCATCCAGCTCAAGCTACAGCGCCAGCGCACCGGCGCTCGGGTCGTGCGTGTACCCGCTTCCTAGTAACATCCAGTCCGTCGTCAAATCCAATGGGGGCCTCGTTCGAAGACGTCATGCGGCTCGTCACGACGGTGTCGGCGCTCTACATGTGTGCCAGTCCTTCGTCTGCGGTGCTGCGCATTCATCGGCACCGGAACGTCGGCAGTGCGTCCGTCCTACCGTTCGCTACTCTCTGGGTCTGCAACCACATCTGGTGCGTGGCCGCTACTTCCCGGTTGATCTGCCGCAACAAACTGCAACCACTAACCCCCGTCGTCTTCTGTCCACAGGATGTTGTATGGATACCTCACCGGCAACATGTTCCCCGTGCTCACCACCTACGCCATCGGCGACGCACTCAGCGTCATCTTCCTCGCCGTGTACATCCGCTGGGCCACGGAGCGCAGGGCCGTTCTCAGGACGTGCCTCATCGCTCTACTCTGCAACGCTGTGGTGACCGTGTACGTCCTCTTGGGGAAAAGCGGAGTGCTACACCAGTCGCAGGAAACCATGACGTTGGTCATCGGCGTCGCCGCCGTCGCTTCCAGTCTCGCTCTGTACGCGTCGCCGCTCGCTGCCATCAAGGTGGTGCTGCAAACAAAGTCGTCGGCCTCGCTGCCATTTGCCATGATCCTCGCTGGAGCCATCAACAACCTCTTGTGGGTCGTCTACGGCTTCCTCGTCTTCGACCTGTTCCTGATCGTCCCGTCCAGCGTCAACGCCGCTCTCGGACTCGTTCAGGTGGCGCTCTACGGCGTCTTCCACCCGTCTCGCTTTGCAGCTGGAAGTGCAGTCGTCCCAGCGGCACCTTGTCAGACTCCGAAAGAAGAGCTCCCGCAGTGCAGCTACGCGGTCATGGACACAGCCACGCCACTTCCAATCTTGGACGTCTGCAGCATTACCATAGAGGAACCCTACCTTCTTGAAGAGAAACGGTAGCCACTGCAGTCTAGGCATCGATCGATCGTCTAGGCGCTCTCTTGGATCATCAAATACACCATCCACTAGTACATAGCGAAAGCCTTTTCTCAACGTGCAAGAACCACCTACCCAACATATTTAGTCGTCGTCTTCTGGGTCTGCGTTATGAATGGACAAGCTCAGAAGTTCCATCAAGCGCTTCGTTCTCGGTAGGATCTCGTCCATTGTGGCAGCGCCAAGTTCGCGTTTGAGCTCCCGCACTAAAATACTCATCTCTCGAACTTGACGAACCCCAACTAGGTCTGTCTCGACATTTCCACCACGTACGTTCGACTGTGTTCGAGCCGTTTCAACGACGAAATTACCACCGTAGGCATTCTGCTGCTCAGAACCTTCGCCTTCGGGTCTCTTAGACTCGCGCACACGAGCAGGGTCCAGTGCATCTCCCTTGAGTCGCTCCTTGATAACATTCAAACAGTGAACTAACGACGCATCCTTGTCTACAAAGCAACAGCCAGTCGGTTAGAGTTCAAGCTGCAGTGGACTTTTGAGTGCTACGTACTCAGGTGGAGATGATCACGGATTACGTGAAGGAAGTTCTTCATCTCATTCACGAACAAATAAATCTCCTATTTGGATAAGCAACAGACACACTGTTAGTTCATATAGCGTCATGGTTTGACAGCATCGACCGTACATTGATCTTTGGAAGAACTCCGTCGATGCTCTTGACTTGAAACAGGTGCGAAAAGTGCCTAACAATCTGGTTGATCAGCACGTTTGGTCGACTCTGGACAGGAAGAGCAGCAGAGAGTTAGGCGTGACAATCCAAGCTGTTTCTGGGGACTACTGTACCGATAACTTACCTCCACTTCTGTAGCAGCTTGTGTGTAGATTTCGCGGTGATGAATGACACTTTTCTCGAGCTCCACCAGTTCTGAAACAATGTGCACCGCGCGAGATAAAGTCGTTGGGTGGCAGGGACGACTTTCATCTTCCTCCTGGTTGTCAAGAATGCTCGGTTCTACTGTCCGCTTGCACAGTTCAGTGATAACCGACGCCTTAAAACTCTCCAAAGCGTGCAGTTTCCTTCTCTCTACCATCCACTGCTGCAATGTAGGAAGCACCTGCTCCAGCTCGAATTTCGCCTCATCAGCACTTCTCCCCTCGGCATTCTCATTAAGATTCAAGAAAACGAATCCACAGACGTCGCGGATGAATTTCTCCATACGAGGAACGGCTGCAACCACACTGCAGAGCTTATCGAGACTCGGAGCGATGAGTGTGATATCCGTCAAGTGGAGCACACGGCAAACGTGCTTCACAACCTCCAGTGTCGTCTCACGGGGAAGCGTATTCAGTCGATTCAGATGCAAGCGGTGGTTTAGACGGTCGCGATCCACGAGCTCCTTCGTTCCCATGTACTTTCGCAACTCGTTCAAGTCGCCGGCTTCTTCCAACGCAAGCTTGTTCTCCGCCACTTGCCGCTCCAACTGATGAATGCGTCGCTGACTGAGGCGGTAGTCCCGGATGCTAGGACGCGACTCCGCCTCGAGTGCAAGATTGGCATTCTCCTCTTTCAGCTCGGCGATAGTCTCATGAGCCGCGAGCAGTTCCTGTTCGATCATGGCGACCTTCTTGACCATCACAGCCTCACGATGCCGCAGCTTAGCTGCAGCTACTTCTTGTTCGCGCCGAGCAGCCTCTAGTTGCTCCAGCATCATTTCGTCAGAAGCAACGGAAGATAATCCAGGGCGGAATCGGGACCCAGCAGCGCTTCCCTGTTCTGAATGTTGCTCCCATACTGGAGGCTCGTTTTTTAGCGCTGCACTGCCCTGCCGTGAAATGAAATTATCCTTGTCGCGTAGCTCGCTGTTTAGAGCAGATACTTGCCCCTTCAGATGTTCCATCTCCTCCTGCATTTGCTCACGTTGGGCTTCGTAAACCCCTATCGCCTCCAGAGTCTGGATATCGCGCGGATTAGCACGTCGCGGATCCCGGTCTTGAAGGTTGCGGAAAGCACGTCGATCCCGTGTCTTGTTCAGATTCTCCTTGTCTACTTGCTGCTGAAGCTTCGCCTGCATCCTCTCGACAACGACCTCCTTCGCTTTCACGCGGTGCTCGCTAACCTTCAGCTGTTGCTGCAGTCGAAGGCACGAGTTTTTGAGCTTCTTGGACAGGAGCTCAGCGCTTTCACTCTCCTTTTTCTGCAAACCCTATATCTCCACACAAGCGCAAATATGCAAGAAACGTGAGTTGGGATACAGCAAATCCTAAAGCAAAATTTGGTGTCGCTGTATTGAACTCCACCTTGAGACGCTGAATTTCAGCTTTTGCATTTTCCAGAGCCTTTTGCGCATCTTCGTTCTTCTTCTCGACACTTTGAAGCTCTCCTTCTCGTCTGCTCTGTACTCTAGAGCTGCGTTTGGACGCCAGCACCAGGTCTTGAATCGTCTGCACCACAGAGCAACCAACAAAACATTTAGAACCTGGTTGTCGACTACTACGCATTGCACGCCCTCGTACCTCATTCTTACGTTCCAGCTGAACACCAAAGTCGTGGATAACGTTAAAAAGCGACTCCCGGTCCGGTAGCATTTCGCCTGATCCAACACGGCGGAAGCGAACAGCTGCGAGTCCATTTCTCCTCAGAAGGTCGTTGAGTCCGTCCCACGCGCCTTCATCGACCTCAACAGTTTGCTCAAGCACGGGCGCGCGTTCATTTCCAATTTCAGTGCGTCCTTCCTCGTCATAATCCTCCTTCTTCTCTTCAGCTGCATCATAAAATGACAATTTGCCTTCGCTTCCACTTCGAGATTGACTCAACCTACTCGCTTTGTCCCCAGAACCCAGTGTTGAACCAGCAGCAGAATGCTCACTACCCTTAACAGAGTGTTCTGCGCTCCTCTCATCACTAAACAACATCCGTTGTGTCCTGGAAGCTCTTGAACCTTTGGATAATTGCGATCTCCTAGCGCTGTCACTGTTTGTACTCCTCTGCTCTTCTTCTCTTGATCTTCTCGATGAAGAGCTCAGTCTTGCACCAGTAGACAGTCTTGGCACGCCCAATGCATCGTTGAGTTCATTATCCAGCACTTTTTCCGAAGAAACGGACGATCCAGAACGCGCTGGAGACGGCGGCAGAGATGGCAGCGACGTTGAAGACGCCGCAGACACCATAGCTGCAGTCTCCACCATCTCAGGTGACGAGGTCAACGTGTCCACTGCAACATGCTGCAGCTCCAGCATTGAGGAGGACGAGGCCACGGATGGCGGCGCCGAGAATGCGTCTTGGTCTCTAGTATTACTTCTCGGGGGATTATGACTGGTCAGAGAGAATTCGGACCCTCCAAATAGCATCGACCTGTCCAGCGAGTCCTCCTGCTTCTCCTGCCAGGACCTGACTTCTTCGTCTTCTTCTCGTTCACTGGTTCGGTCTCCACTTAGTCTCTGTCGATGTGCGTCTTCTTCTGCTCTCTGTTCTTGGGCCAGCAGTAGGTCTTCATCTTCCAGTAATACAAAGCGCGGGGACCCGCTATTCCTACTCGGAGGGACCGGTTGGCGCTCCTCAGCGTCGCTCAGCAGCAGCTCATCGTCCAGTAGCTCGTCTCCACTCAAAGACGCGAGTCCCAGCGCCCCATCCGAGATGCTGAAGCCATTGTCCCGCAGAAACTGGTCCACACTCGACAAGCTCTCGTCCTCCATCGTTGTACTGTATTGTATTACAATTCAAACTGGTACATGTTACACCATCCATACACAAACCTGGTGTACTCTTACATAATTCTGATGATGGTCGTTTTTCACAGACAGATAGACAATTGCGCAAATGCGGACGAAGCTGTGGACGTTCCTGGCGCTGCTCCTGCTGATCTCAGGCGTCTGTGGCTTCGCGGAGGACCCGTACAAGGTCCTGGGCATTAAGCGCTCGGCCTCTGAAGCTGAGATCAAGCGGGCCTACCGCTCTCTCGCACTGAAATGGCATCCGGATAAAAATCGGAATAACCCGGATGCGGAACAGCAGTTCATGCGCATTGGAGCTGCTTACGACCGTCTCACCAATGCACCGGCGGCTGCAGAGCAGGACAGACGCCAGAGGCAACAGAATTTCTATCGACAACAGCAGCAGCAGCGCTACGGAGGCTACGGACGGGGATACGGAGGTTATGGTGGAGGTTATGACTACAGCTATCAACAGCGTTGGGATCTATCGCACTTGACGACGCCCTTCTTGCTCATGGTGCTGTTTGCTGTGGTGATGGGGATCATGTCCATTGGGAACAAGACGGAGAGCGCAAATCCAGACGCGGGGGCTGCTGAAACCTCGACGGGACCGAAGAAAAGTCCGTTGGCACAGTTGGCCAAAGTGTTTGCACCGTCGATTTACGAGCTCAACCCGCTGTATTTAACTGCAAGGGGGAGGCGGACGTTGGTTTTCTTTGTAGACGATACGCGGCATGGATGCAGTGTGAGAGGTACGTGGAGATACGAAGGCAATGATGTTTGAAGGCTTACTAACTCTTTTTATGAGTAGATCAGTTTAGCATTGCTGAAAAGCTGACGACCGAATTCCAGCGTGACCCGTTGACGTTCTGCTGGGTGGATCTAAACACACAGCCGGCAGACAAACGAGCGCTGTGGCAGACGCAGTTCGGAAATGCAACGCCACGTACGTCGGTTGAGTTTTGTTGTACTTGTAGTAGTTTAGATGGATGCTAAAGCTTGTGGATTTGTGTACGCAGCCTTCGTTGTGAGCCTCGGCTACAAAGGCAAGAAGATCTCGCTGCTGCCTCCTCGCGCCAACAGCAGCGAAGGTCGACTAGAGCTGGAGGACGACGTCCGGAAGTGGCTTGTACGTCTCTCAGGTGGTGAGGTCTCGCAGGTGCCGTCCACACCCGGCCTCTTTGACTAGGAAATAAAGTGGAGTGCAGTAGAATGTCGTGGTAAGCACTGCACAACAGCAATGGACGCTTGTAATTTTATGTCCTATTATTTCTCAACGTGTGGAGGTTTCTCCGTGGCATCGCCGTCCAGCGATAAGCTTAGTACTTGACGACGTGTACGCTTGCGAACGAGAGGGGGAGCGTGGTCGTCTATCCAGTGCTGCTCATCGAAGCGATCTCCGAGCATTCCAATGCTCGGAACTCGGCTCAAGCTATTCGGCTGTGGCTGTGGCTGCGGCCTTTCCATCATCGCCCTCAATTGTTGCTCCAGCTCATTCTGGCGACTCGCTACGTTTCGTATCTCGGTGAGGAGCAGCTCCAACCGGTCGACTGGTGGCTGTGGTGGTTGTGGTTCAGGTACGACAAGTGATTGTGTTTCAGGTAAGATTCCATTTGCGACACTGGTGGTGGACTTTAGTCTTTGTAGTGGAGACCTTTGTCGAGTTGTGGGGGGTTCTTGCTCCGTTGAAGGTAAATCGGCTCGAATCGACCCATCCGTATTGATCTTCGGCAGCCTGATCATTCCATTCCGTCCGCGTTGATGTGGAGGAAATGGTAACGAGCTCGAAGGAGCTGGCAGTAAGCCCTGCGTTGCTGTCAAAGCGATTGTGGGGTCCAATACCGACGACGATCGACGACCAGATCCAGTGGAAGTAGTTGCAAGGTGAGGGGTTAACACTGTTGGAGCCGACATGTTTGCTACCAGTGGTTGAGGATGCAGCACATGGTTCGCTTCGACGTGTTGTTGGGGATGCAGCTGATGTGGCTGCAGTTGAGCATTTCCAATCGATAGGGCGCCGCTGCTGCTAATCGCAGAACTCCTTCGGCCGATCCTTGGTGTGACTGTGAACTCCTGCAAGAATGGGATACTAATGGCAGCTACTCCAGCTGGAAGGACCGCTTCCACGCCTTCAGCCCGCCACATCATGGCCAGACCTTGCAGTAACGTTCGAGACTTCCCTCCGCTCTCGTAAATCAATGTCAACGCCTTTCGAGAGCGCAACGCGGCGAGTTGCCGCGCAGATCGCATCGTGATCGGATGAGACAGAAGCACCCGCAGAATTTGCTCGCGGTCGATGCAGTGCGTCTCGCAGAAGTCGAGCGCTTGGATGGTGGCAAGACGAGGTTTCCGGGGGTTGGCGATGCTGAACTCGCCGAAGCAAGTGTTGGGGCCGAAGAGAGCCACCTTAGTCAATCCCAGCAGAACCTGAGCGTGTCCTACGAAGAGGAAATACATTTCCGACCCGTACTCTCCCTGGCTGATGATGTCTTCACCCGGAAGATAGCACTGCACCCGCATCTGTAGATACAAGTCGTGGATGAATTCGGCACTGCATCCAGCTAGAAACGGCATCTTTTTGGGCATCATGACTTCGCAGAAGCGGTCAGCCACTTTGGTGCGGATGACACTGGCCATTCGCTCCACAATGGCTCGGTCTCGCTCCTTGTTTTCGCCGCGGGCAGCTTTTCGCCAGTGGAACGTGTTGGCTCGGACTTTGTCACGTAAGGTCCGAGGCAGCATCCGATCTTGCATGAAGTCGTTGATCTGATCCATATCTCGTCGGTACGCTGTGTCGCTCTCGTAAAGCTGCTGGAATAGTGATACGACGTTTGTGATGCCATAGGCGAAGACTCCAGCTCCGACAATCATTGCAGCAATGGAGAAGAGTCTTCCGGCGTTCGTTTTCACTGTGACTGGTAGAGAAGAAGCACGAAACAAGTGAGTGAAGGAGCTGAAATCAACGCCAAGAGAGAGAGCTACGTACTGTCACCGTAGCCGACGGTGGTCATTGTCATCATCGACCAGTAAAATGCCGCAATGTACCGAGTTTTGACCTCGGAGTCCTGTAAAACGCGTGAGCCGAGGGCCAATTCCAGTTGGTCGTCGTCGTTGAACGCTAAGTAGGCAAAGACGCAACTGAAGACGTGCGAGAGGGACAGTACAACGAACAGGAAGCTCCCAAGACTGCTCACTTTGGACGAAATGAGCAGCGAATGCTCAAGACGTCGTTGAAGACGTGGCAGTCCGATGACTCGTGCCAGTCTTAGACATCGCGCAGCTGGATACAACCACGCAGCTTGTGCTGCGAAGTGGAATAGAGAATTTGAAGCAGATCTACCTTTCGCGTACGCTTCCGGATCGTGTCCCTCCAAAATGGTGTAGAAGGGAATCGTGAAAAGCAATTCCGGTACAAACCAACCACGTGTATAATGCCGGAAAATCGAAAGGATTGAGAAATGAAGCTTGCCATCGTCTTCTACTGCTGTATTGAAACTGGGGACAAAAATTAGAAGAAAAAACAATGTTTTTTGTGAAGTAAAAAGAAACGTACTTGAGCAGGATGTCTACAAAAAACCACGAGTCAATAAACAGGTCTAAGTGGAGAAGTCTGCTTCTCAGAGCATTATTAATGTCGAAACACAGCTCGAACGGCACAATGATGAGAATCCCTACACACGAATTTAGTTAAGTTCAAGAAACAATATCCGAAAAGTAAAAAAATAAATAAAATAACACAGCGTACATGTAGTCAGGAACAAGGCTATCGTATCCCAAATCGATCGGATACGTCCGTGTGGATGCAGCACGTGTCTTCGAAGCATCTTGAAGTCGGATCCGCCCATTCGGTGGGCAAAGTACGCCATTTCGTCTTCGTCCTCTGAAACAAACGGCCTCATCTCGAAATCAAGTCCATCCTCCTCTTCTTCTTCTTCATCTTCGAGATCGTGGTTGAAGTCATCGTTCTCCAGTTCATCATTATCGTCATAGCCCAACCCAGGAGTCCTCGGCTTAAGTTTCTTCTCCGGCGTATCGTACACGTAGTTCGTCACGACTTCAGGAGGTTCTTCCTTGTCGGAGGCGTTTACTGCGACTTTGGATGATTGGAAAGTTCGAGCACTAATGAAGGGTCTGTACAGCTTTCGAGTGCTCCAAGCAGGTTGGAGCTGCTCTGCCGAACTCGTGCGTCTCAAGGGGGGATCATTCAGCTTAGGAGGAGACACGTCTCTTTCCCGACAGCTGTTCCTTTCCCGTCGACTTTTCGCTTCATATCGACTGCGTTCTTCTCGCCTGGTCGTTGGCACCCGGGAATTCCGAGACCGCTTGGACCAGAGCTGCGGCCCTACCTTGCTCTTGCTGTGTGGGGACTGGGCGGTATGTCGATGCAGTAAAGCGTCCAGCACAGACAGCGCTAGAGCTCCCAGATGACCAGGAGGAGGGTTATTTCCATGATGTTCGACGGAAGCAGGCTTGTCTTGACCCCCCATCCATACACTTGACAATAGGAAAGGGACCAAGAAGCAGGACATGGACGGAAATACCGGATGAAAATACCTTGTGCTTCGAAACTCCCGCTTTAGAAAGCCCTCCAAGTGTCAAACTACGAAACGAGTTCCTACGTTTTCGCCTGTGCTCATACAACCCCAAGTGCGAAGAATAGTCCCACAAAGCCGAACATCGCAAGTGGCAGCTCTGGGTTGGAAGCAGAAGAAGTGTCCGTACACTTTCCACCCTCACAGGTAACGCACGCTTCTTGAGTGCCAGTGGTCTGGTTACACCGCGCGTTGGAGCAGCCATCAGGTACTTGGCACGAATTGGCACATGTTTCCCCCCAGTAACCTGCTTCGCACGAGTTGCACGACAACATCGTCCCATCCACCGCATTGCAGCTGACACTCGCGCAGTTCTCAGCACTACAAACCTTCTCGCACTCAGCTCCCCACCAGCCGCCATCGCACTGTGCTGCGATCTCGAGCCCCACATAGTCACTAACTGTTCTGGCAAAAGTTTCATTCCTTGCGCGCAAATAAATTTCAGTAAGAAACTCGGACGAATTCGCGTAAATATCACCGAGTGACGGCGGCACCGACAGTGTGACGGAGATCTCCCCCATAGCACTGGAGATCGACGTGATGTTGACGAAATCCGGGTCGATGTCGGTCAGTCCGAGTGTCCACACAAGAACCGTCTGCAGTGCTAGCTGCTCCTCTTCCGACAGAGAAGAAACGGCGTTAATTGCCGTGGACAGCAGCATTTCAACGTCGTAAGAGGTAGCCACACACCCGCTAAAGAGACTGTAACTGGAGCGACTCGAAGACGACACAATGTCGAGCTCCGTGCTCTTATTCCCAAGACGAGGGATCTTAACTGACAACGGGATCGAGATGTTGACTTCCCCGTAGCCAGCGTTGCAGTTGTACTCCATATAGTGCGGGAGCTGACAGTTGCCTCCATGCCACAGCGAAGAATCGTCAAGAAACTCGGACGGCAGAGCAGGAAACGGCTTGGGGAATTGAAAAGTGCTGTTGAGCTCCAGGAAAACCAAAAAATCCACTTTAACCCCGACTTTTGCGAATTTCCACACGGAAAGAGACACCTGGAAGGACGGAAGCAGCTCCAGTTCCATCTCGAGATCAATGCTGCTCTGTGCCAGCTTACTCGAAGTGTTGCTGGAGATCTGGACGTCATAAAAGGTATCGGACTTAAGAGAACCTGAGGTCAGACTCAAGTCCGCCGTGGCTCCGATGGTTGCAATGGATCCGTGAGGTTGAAGGGAGAATCTCCGGTGCAGATCCAGCCCCATTGTGATGTCGATACTGATACCCGTTTCGCCCAGAGGAACGGTAAAGCTCGTGTTCTTGAGCTGTGTGGTCTCGTCCAAAGTGCAGCCATTGGGTGCGTACAGAGCCACTTGGAGGTTCGCGTTCCCAGCTAACCCCATCTCAATAGCCTCTTCATACGAAAGATCGACGATCTCCACATCGGCAAACATCGACGCGACTGAAACATTTAGAAAACAGTTTTCACAGGTAATTCGACAGCAATTCGATGCTGGATCCGACATGTTGGAGCAAATTCCGGATTGGAAGAGCGGGTAGCTGGTGTTGCTTACAGTGAGACCGTCGTCCTCCAAATTCCACGACAATTTACCAGGGCGTGTGACTGCCGCGTCATCCACAAGTTCACACTTCAGTATCCGGCAACATCCATCCTCAGTCGAGTTGTATCCGGATCCACAGGAACCGTCACTCGAAGAGCACTCGTAGCATTGGCTCGCGGGCAGCTTCTCGTCGCCTTCGTAGCCGCATTCAGTAGTGCAGTCGCTGTTTTGCGCGTAGAACTGTAGCGTGCACTGCTCTTCTGTCCAACTGAGGCCATTCTTCGCCCAGCACTTGTCGACATTGATCTCTCCACCATCACTTTCCTCTCCACAGTCAAATTTACACTTCGAATCTTTCACGAATCCAAAAGAACTGGTCTCAAGCTTCCGGTGGTTCGTCGACTCGGATTGGATGAGGTTCGCGAGGTCGGTGGAGTGGAATTTGATCCTGCAGTCCGGATAAACATGAGCGAAAGTGGCCTGCTCCATTTCTAGTCGCACTCGGCACCTAGCAGAGTCCTCCAACACCGTGCTGTTGACCACTCGGAAATAGGAGGGAGAAGCAGCAAATTCCGCCACGATAAAAGCGTTCCCCACTACGATTCGGTCCACAGACGAACGCAGCAGCGCTTCACAGTCCGCGGCAGTGGCAACAGCTACTGCATCGCCGTTTAAGCTCTGGAAACTCTCGATCTGGAGCACGTTTTGGTCCTGCTGTAGATCCCAGAGAGAAGGCGTCGTGGTGCAGTTGTACGCTACGTGTGTGCGTGGTGACTCCGATCCATCGCCTCCAAGTGTCGGTGCGACCAATACGGAGGCGAATACATTCGTGTCGGCGCTTCGGACCTGGTGCAGCCCAACTGGGACGTCCCACAAGGCGTCATAGCTCGTCGATAGTTTGGCCTCGGGCCCTGGTCCTTCACGGTGGACGAGACTGTCGGCAACGGCAGCAAATAGCTGAAGAATTATCACTTGGCGGACCCACATCGAAAGCTGAAATGAAGCGCATAGAGATCGACCATGGAGAGGAACACCACCATATTTCACCGACACTTTAGGTTCGCTCGCTCGCTTCGACCTCCTCTCGTCTTTACCTGGTAGTACCAGGTAAAGGCTGGTACTACCAGTGGTACTACACGTACATGGACCTTGACCAGCCTAGCGCAATCTACATTGCACAGCAACACAACAAGGGCGACAAACAAGCGTGAACCAATGCCGTATGGTATGGCTACGTTCCGACTGCCGTCCACACACTTGTGCGAAGAATCCGCATTGTTCCGTTACTACCAGTGGTAGTATGATACTACCTCGATAGTACAGTGACACCCTCATATGGTGACCAGCAGTATGGACGGTGTATGCATTATCACAGGCAACTTATGATATAAATCCACTTTTTATAAATGCCAAACGTAAGGTTTATGCAATATCCAGTACTGACCTTAGCGTTACTATTATACTGTACTATAGTAAACATAACCTTTCAAGGCCCACAAAGCACTGGCAGCGATGC
The DNA here is from genome assembly GCA_001314345.1 of Phytophthora multivora. NCBI lineage: Eukaryota > Oomycota > Peronosporomycetes > Peronosporales > Peronosporaceae > Phytophthora > Phytophthora multivora. The sequence continues at coordinate 13,352 of LGSM01000485.1, forward strand.
CCCGTCGCCGGTTGCTCCAGGTTCTGCCTGTGCGTCCACGGCTGCTCTTCAGCCCCGTACCGACCCCTCTGCCTCTCGACAGCGCTCGTTTCTACCGCGTCTCAGCGTCCGATGACAGCTCCACGCCTCGTCGCTCCAACTCCAGCTCCAGCCGCGGTAATAAATCCCTGAGCCAATTAGTATCGGCTCTCCGCACCTTCCACTCGCTGGAGCAGCATTTCGCCGTCCCTTTCAGCTTTGTGGTGCCCAGAAGCCACAAGTGGTCCAAGGACTTGCACCACCTGCAACTAGGGGTCAAAGTGCACAGGTTCATGCAGTCGCTAAGCAAAGGGGCAGCCTCTGCGATGGAGACGAAGAAGCAGGGAGCAACGCAGATGCAGGAGCTGCGAGACATGGGCTTCCCGTTGTACTCATGGCAGGAATATCAGTTTCAACAGGTCTGTCTTCCAGCTCTGCAGACGTATCAAGAGCAGTACGGGGACCTTTTCGTTCCCCAGAAGTTTGTGGTGCCAGAAGACGAGGACAGTGAGGAAGTCGAACTCTGGCCCAGAGCTACAAGGGGATACAAGCTCGGACTGGCAGTGGCGAAGCTCAGGAAACAGGTGCAGCAACAGAAACAGCGAGAGCAGCAGCGGAAGGACAAGAAACAGGGAGAATCAGGGACCAGTGCAGCGCTCCCCCCACTCCCGAAGAATCAGGTGGAGGCGCTGAACGAACTAGGCTTTGTATGGAGAGTGCGAGACACCAAGTGGTTCAGGTTCTTCCTACCGGGTTTAAGGAAGTACAAGGAGCTCAATGGGACGGCAGATGTCCCCCTCGCGTTCACGATTCCGTCTCAAGAAGAAGATCCGAGGTGGCCCAAGGCGTTGGAGGGATATATGCTCGGACGCCACGTGTACATGGTGAGGTCGGGCAAGTATGCGACGCAGGTCCGGGACAGCAAGCAGGAGCTGGATGAGCTGGGGTTCTCCTTCCGACTGGTGGATAAAGTGTGGGGAGAGAGCATTTACCCAGCTCTCGAGGTGTTCGCTGCCCAGTACGACCATTGTGATGTGTGGCAGGACTTTGTGGTGCCGTCTGGGGACCCGTGGCCGAAAGATTCGTGGGGCCTGAAGCTGGGAGACACAGTCAAGAACATTCGTCGCGGAGCTTACGACACTCAAGTGCAAGCGGCCCGTAAAGAGCTCGACGCGCTAGGATTCGTCTGGAATGCGCGCCACCGCGTGGAGAAGACGGTGCGTAGCGTGGTCATCCCAGCGCTGGTCACGTATCGGAGACTGCACGGCAACGACGCCCTCGTGACGACAGACTTTGTCGTACCGGATCGTGACCCGAACTGGCCGGTGCTCGCACGCGGCTTCAAGCTTGGACAATGGATTACTCGCGCTCGCTCCGGCCAGGTGCCGCTTTCACCCAAACTGCGTGCAGAACTGGACAAAATCGACTTTGTGTGGCGCTCCAACGACCAGCGGTGGAGTGAAGTCCTGTTGCCGGCCTTCCAAGCGTATGCGGAGCTAAACGGCGGCACGTGCGCGTCGATGAGTACCAAGTTCTCTGTGCCCCCCGAGGCGCCGTACCCGCGCGCGGCGTGGGGCGTGAATCTGGGCGGGGCCTTGTGGCATATTCGCAATGGCGACTCGTACGTGAACTGCGAAGACAAACAGCGAGAGCTACGAGCACTCGGGATTCTGGCGGACGAGGGCGTAGCATAAGGCTCGAACGCACTGCTAGACTGGCATTAAGTACTTATCAATTAGAGAACTCGTTCACTCATTAATTTACAAGAACTCGTCGACTGCTCTGCTGACAGTAGACGCGTGCTGCTGGGATACTTTGGCCGTTGACTTGGAGTTGGAAGGCGGGGAACCGTAGCTGGCCCAACTTGGTGGCTAATAGTCGCTTCTGCGTACTGAACTCGCGACGGCGATCGCTGTGGCTTCCCGAACACGGATCGAACGTAAAGCGTTCGAGCTGCTTTCCCACGAGGATCCAGTCCCGCTCACTGCTTTCATGCAGACACAACGAGAAGATGCTGGTGTCTGTCGAGGAGCTCTTGTTGGACTGCGAAGCTTCTTCTTGAACGTGGATCAGGAACGTCACGGGTTCAAGAGAAGTAGCCGCAACCAGTTCACCTGTAAACGTGTGAGCTACGTCCTGAGCTCGTGGAAGGACGTCGATACGGTAGCGTTTGCCTTCCACTTCAGTCAGCGGCACTAGTACACTCATCGTTTTCAACCACGTCTCATCACCGCCGTACTTGAGCTCCAACTGAAGCGAACAGAAGCTGCCTTCTTCCTTGTCCAAGTCTGACGAGCAAGTCAGTGTGAATGCGAGGTGGACACAGTCGTTTGGCTGCAGACTTGTGCCTCGCAACTTCGTGTTCGGGTCTTGCTCCACTGTTAGCAACGGGCTGTGCGTACGGGGATCCAAGGGACAGACCAGTTTGTAGTCTTGTAGAACGACAGGAATGAAGGAATTGCACGTGAGAGCGACGGAGGTGAAAATCCTCGAGCCAACTCGTTTAAGCCGCACCACCTCAGTCAACGGCTGCAGAACGCGGAAAGTTGACTCAGCACAACGTATCTCGGTAGTCGCTGTTGGCGCGCCTAAGCCCGGCGGTTCTCGTTGATACCGGACGCTTGCTCGAATGATAACGTTGGTAGTCTCCTCCTCCTCTGGTTCAGAATTGTGATCCGTTGGAGGTACTGATAGAGATACCTCATAGGACAAAGAGCCCCCACGAGGTAATGTTGGAAGTACCACGCACAGAATTCCAGACGAATCGTCAGAGGGTCCTTTTGAGCTTGATTCACCACGCAGCTTCACTTCAGTTAACTGGATTCCACACTCCTCTTCAGTGTTTTCACTTTCCTCAGGCTCCTCGTCGATATCTTGAACGATGTTGTACCCACTCCAGTTGCCTTTACCCGTACGCTTGAAGACACGCAACTCCAGTGTTCCATTCGTCATCGTATCATCATTTGCCTGGATGGAGACATTAACCTTTTCCAGTTGAGACAGTGGTCGGGGCATGAGCAGCGGAGCTCCATCAATAGCAACTTGAACCGTGCTTTCTTTCACAGCGACGTCAAAACTAGCAAGAGCAAGCGCACTGGGAGGAAGCAAGCGAAAAGTGCTCCCTGCTAGGACGCATTCAATTCCAGTACACGTGTAATGCCCCACCGGGATACCCGAGTGAAGGAACACGAGGTTCACTCCAGTCTTCTCATCGAGATGGACGTTATTTTCCTCGAGTACCAGCTCTTGGTCCTGCTGGAACTCATTGTGGACATTCTGGACGACGTCGTTAAGTACGGTCGCTACCTCTGCTTCAACAGCTTGACTCTCGAGCTGCTTGTACTCATTTGTTGGGTCGAACTGGACTCTAGTGACATGTTCATGCGGAAGGGCTGAAGACGAGTCAAATTCCTGTTGGTGCGTGACTGGCGTCCGCGAAAAGCGAACGCGAACCTTTTCCAGTTGAACTCCAGCGGGAAAATCATTGGCAATTCCTAGAGTTACACGGATATCCCCGTGCTCTAGCGCATCGCCACTCGTTTGTGTCGTCTCCACAGCTACCGTCGGCCTGAACAATTCGCCCATGTTAACCTTTGGTCCATTGCTCAATGTTCCGTCACCTTCTGCTGAAACCGTGTCCCCCTCCGCACCATTATGCTCAAGACTTGCCACTAGCGCGATCATGAGCTGCGCCATCTCCTCTTTACTCACGCCAACCTGTTCTTCCTGCGCGAGCTGCAACATGCTAAAACACGCTGCCACCGCCTGCGTCGACCTCCCCAGCGCTAGTTCAGCGCGGCAAATACTGCGAACACAAGCACCGAAAATCTCCCACCACCCGTCCTCCTCGCTTTGCCGAGCCAGCGAACGTAGCAGCCGCGACGCACTTTCAAACTCCCCTCGGGCTAGATGGTACTGCGCGCACTCCCCTCCAAGAAACACAGCGAACCGGTGGCGTCCAGACTGAGAAAAGTGCATGGAAGCGAGATGGGACACCTCAGACAGGCAGCGCTCGTACGGTTCACAGACCTCAGCTCGTCGCCACTCCGGACCCACAAACACTTGCTCCAGCTGCTGATACCACGCCAAAGGTAATTCCGTCCGATCCGAACATTCACTCGGAGTATTTGCGAAAGAAACACGAAGATTCACCCACGATCTGTTCGTTTTCGAGAAGTTTTTCAGCAGGCGGCGCGCAAGGTACAAGACGTTGCCAAGAGCGCGGGACATTTCCTCCACAGGAATGGCTTGGGCTGCTTGCACCGACACACTCGAGGCTGTCCATTCCTCATCACGGCCACTCCAGGATAACTCACACGCGTACGAAACCTCCAAGCACGCGCCAACCGCCCATAGATACGGGTGATGCCAATCCAGACTGCCCCCCGCTGCCATTTCCTTCAATTCCGCGAGAAAAGACTCAATGAAGGAGCTGGCCCGCTTCAGTAGCTGCGGAAAGTTCCCCATAACGTAAAGCGTGCGTATCTGTCGACAGAAACAGTAGAGCGACACAAGTCGAGCTGGTGCGTGGTTCAAGGCGATGAGCTGCTGAGTCTCGGTGAGGTCCAACGCCAACTACAGCAACAAAACCACATGAATCTTACTGTAAAAATCACTAAAAGAAATACCTCTACCCACCGGAGACTGAGTGAAGATCGGCTCCAGTCGTGAGAACGAGGTCTTGCCTCCGTCTTGGAACGCCTGCTTCTCTGTCTCGTTCAAGTTGACGAAGATCGCGTCCAGTTCGTCCAACTACAGCAAACAAGGTCAGTAAAATTAAAATAAAATACCTTGTAACTTTTTCTTTACGTGTCGAATTGCGTCGTCCTGCAGATACATTTGCTGGTACATGAGCGCGAGTCTCTCTTTGGCTAAGAAAAAAGCTCCAAAGTCCCACCCAGCAGCTCCCCGTTTCCCGTCCAGTGCCCTCAAACTCTCCTCGTATTGGAAACATTTGGTCTGAAATGCGTCCATGACACAATTTCGAAGCCTCAGCAGCAATTCCGTCCACTGAGACTCGTGCTGCTGCTGCTGTCCCAAATAACTTGTCCCCTCCAAAGTGTCGATCTTGCACACTCGTTCCTGTAAAGCTGCATTAGCTGATGCAGGGCCAATAGCCCCACTCAGCAGTGCACCGCCTTTTCGATGCGCGAAGTCAGCTCGAAGTCTGTCAAAAATCTTCCTGTAGACGGGGTTCGGGAGGTTTCCGGCGGCTTTGGGGCGTGTCCCCAATGGGACATAAAGGATCAGCCACTCCACTTTGGCGGCCGTCATGGCGTCGGTCCAGGCAATCAGAGGTGGTCTCACAGCGCTTTTGTAGCTGTCCAGGTCCTCGCACTTGACCAGGTACACGCAGGCGAGCGGCAGGTCATTTTCGACGTTTTCGACAGAGATTTCGACAAAGTGAAGTGGCAGCTGGTCGATACGCTTGGTCACCCCCACGAGGTTGCGCCACTCGATGGCGCGAAGCGGGAGTCTCTGGGACAAGGAGGGCGCTAGGAACTGCCACACACCGCCGTCATCCGTGTAGCCCACGTGCAGCCCCGGAGACAAGAGCCCACCTGTGAACTGTGGAGCTACCGAAGCATACAACGAGGTCATTGCGCTGTCGAAAACATTATAGGTACTATGCCTACATTATCCTAAAATATACAGGATAAATTTGATGAGTGCATTATCCAAAATAGCAGGTGTCGAAAACTATAGCAGACGTCGAAAATGGACTACTCGCTAACGGAGAGCGTGAACCGCCTTCAAGTACAGTATCGCGTCGTCGGCTACCCGAACTAACGCAAGAAGGCCAAGGGACAGATTACAAAGAACAGGTTAGCGTCTCGGTGCTTCGCATACCCTGCTGATACTTTTGCGAGTACTTACTACTGCTTCGGTTAAGTTTGCATCTAGATGTGCATCAGTGTCTACTTCGACAAGTGCTGCTCTGAGAGATGATGCCATCGGCGCGTGTTATAATTAATTCAATAACAACTTGTTTGTAGCTCACAAAGTGTATATAGTCGTAAGCTAATCCTTAATTCCCCTATTCTAGACGTGCTCAGTCTGCGTCAAATCAGGAAATAGGGTCGTCCTCGGACTGCGCCCTCGGCCGGATTCGCTTCCTTGCCTCTTTTCCGCATCGCACTGGTTGGTCGGAAGGTAACTCACTGCTGTATATGTTAGATGATGGAGTTCAAGGTCTGAACTCCTCTAGAGCTTGCATATGATCAGTTATATTGGATTAGGGAAATATTTTGGTGCTCCGCATCTCTACCATTAATTCTTACCAGTAACTGTTAATGGTCCTTTAGAGCAGGGCACCCCTTCATCGCGACCGCGCCGGTCAACCAGTCGCGCCGCCCAACAGCGCAAGTGTTCAGCCAGGCTCGTGCAAGCCTTGACCTTCAATATCACGGCATGAACCCGAGGAAGCTAGTGGTGATCCTCTTTCTAAAAGTAAGAGCCCGTATTGGAACGCAGAGACAGCCACAGCCTGTCTCGAGAACTCATCTACGCATTGTCCCCAAGAAAGACATGAGGCGTTCATGGCGCGACTGGAAAGGAAGAGACCAGTTTTCGCACTACCGACTTCTCCAGGAACATATAACGTACTTGGATGGGCCTCAGGACGATGGCGCCGTTTTCAGAGTGACTAGAGCGTTTGTACGGACTGCTTCATGTGCCACTGCTCGCTGGACCCCGGTAGACAAGGCATATATTTTTTTTCCTTCTTTTTTACCCCCCCCCCCCCTTCCACCCCAAGACGGTGGCATTGGACTGTGAGTTAAAGCAACCGGTATTACCGTCAACACTTGAACCAGTGTGTGGATCGTATGCACAACAGGAAGGTGGCGCAAGATCCTGATGCAACGAGTGATGAGGTGCTTCGACAAGAGACAACAAAACACAAGAAGATTAACGCTGAAGAGATAGTTCGCTGTATCGGGATATGGTCGCCGGAATGATCTGCCCCCACAAGCGTCGATTCGCTGATCACTCAGCGAAGACTAAAGTGGGCGCTGTGCCCAAGGGTACATTCGACCGCTTTATTCCGAAAGCACGATTCGGTTGTGTAATGCAGAATTTGCATTTCACCGACAATACAGATGCGAGAGCGGAGGCGGACAGGGCTTGGCAGGCTCGCCCGGCGGTCGACACACTGCTGACGACATTTCCAAAAGGCTTCAACGTACCACCAGTAATAGCCTTTGACGAAGTAATGATCTTGTCGAGAAGCCGTCACAACGTGACCAGGCAGTTCATGAAGGGCAAACCCCACAAATAGGGAGTCAAGTTGTTTATTAATTGCAGCGCTACTACAGGATACTGCCTGCAGTAAGAGACCCCCTCGCGTTCGCCATGCGAAGAATGTTTTGGTAAGTTGGGCATGCTGTATAAAATACATACTAACTTGGTTGGAAAGTATAATATGCAACTTGAATCATCAAGTCAGCTTCCCGCGTTTCAAAACCAATTCACGTATTTAGTGAGATCTATACAAAGTCCATATATAGATCTATCTTAAGATGTAGACTTTAACATGTACCACTCCGTTTCAGGATATGAGGTGAGTCTAACTATAGTGCGGGGATGCCTGACGCGGACGAGACAGCGACGATTGCAGATGTTGCTGATGAGCATGCGGTTCTCGTAGGGAGTCGTCCCTCCCGTTCCAGCTTATCTTCGCCTATGTGTCGCAGCTTGAAGTCATTGTCTCCATTGGGTTGAATGCATAACTGTGTAGACTTAGGAACGCAGAACTCACGTGAGGGGAGGTCCCAGGCTTCTGTGGTAGCTGCGTTAAGCTCGTCAATGTTGTGCACTGTCTTCGCTATTTATTTTGCTAGAATAGGCGTGGAAAAGCTCAGCTCGGAGCAATTGAGGTCAGGGCTGTTCGGAGGTTGGCATCGCAGCTGAACATCCAAACTGCTACGAACAATACCAGCAGCGAATGCTGAATCAGACGGGTGAATGCGAGCAGGGCATTATCTTGCTGCAGCACGGCACGGTCTCGACTTGGCAATCGGGCTTCAATTGCTGGTAGAACCTTTGTAAGAAATTTATCCCTATAGGTTGCCTTGTTCTTGGACACTCTCTTTCGTCTCAAGCGTTCACACCGGCCGGTGCACAGTCGACCGAACGGCAGTCACATGCTCTGTAAAAGCCCAAATTCCGAGTTTCCATTGAACTCTGTTCCGTCGGACAGGGTTTTAGGCCTGCTGGCATCATGACTCGAGTAACCAACGCCTGCTCTTGACGCGACGCGTTGGAGGTGGTTCATTCGGTAGCAGTATGAAACGGCGGCGGGGTTGCGTGATGTAGAACAGTTTTCCATCTAGACGAACAGTGTTGTGCATAACTGAAAATGTCATGGACCTTCGACCAAAGTGCTCCAAGCAATACGTCAACCTTGCTAACTTCTTTGCTTCAGTCATGAGAGGTCGTAGGACGCAACTGTACGACCCAGGGCTTGGGAATAAAAATATAATATTCGTAACTGCCTCATTGTATTGACGGAATTATTTACTGTTTTTTTTTTCAATTTGCGATTTAATACATAATTGGTCGATATCGTATTGTATTTTCCCCCTCAGCCCGGATTTCGTGAGAGCACCAGACACAACCGATTTTTGGACTGGAAGAACGGTGGCAGCAGCCCTGGGACCATTCTGAAAGTTGCCTTCCAACGCGAAACCTTCCTACAGCAAGACCACGCGATGCCAACTCGCCAGCTCTGTGCCTTTTCCTTTTTCTTTGTTGACCAGGGTGAAGGGTTGTTTTTTTGCAAGAAATGCGACTGCGCCAGAAAGCAAGCGGCCAGCACCGGCTACAGTAACTTTGTGAGCCACCTGACCACAAAGCACGGCAACTACCCTGACGAGTTTGCGTCGTTCCAGGCCGCGACGGCGGGGACGCTCGACATGCTTGGTCTCGTCGACGAAGTAACACTCAACATCTACGACTGGATGAGCTGGGTGATCCAGCGCTACCCCCCTCTCTGGCAGCCGAGAACGCAACCACACATAAGGTGGTCAAGACGAAGCCCATCAGCGCCAAGACGCTGAAGACGTACACGCGCTTTGCCGCGTTCAAAGTCGGCGACGCGCTGGCGAACGAAATGGGGATTGTTTTGGAGTGATGTTTGACGGGTAGACCAATAACTCGCTCCATTCCCTGGGCCTCTTTGCCGTCTACATGCGCAACAAATAAGTCCGTGTCCGACTGCTGGCTCTGGCCAATGGATGAAGTCCAAACAGCGGGTGCCCACATCGAGCACACTGCATGTGTGCTCGAGGTGTATGACAACACTCTCGCAATGGTGAAGTTTGTGGTAGGAGATAGCTGCGCCACCAACCAGTGTGTAACATCTAAGATAGGGGTGCCTCTGGTGGGATACGCAAGTCCCAGATTTTATCTGGCGGTGAATTTGATCCTCGACGAAAATCGGGATCAAATTTATCAGATTCAGAATCTGATGTGGCCAAGCTACGTGAGCTGGACATTTGTGTGAAGGCGCAGGCGGAGCACCCTCACCGAAATTCGTTTGCTATTTGATGCCTGTGTGAACACGTACGCGGTAATGGGCGCATACTTGTCTACGAGCGCGGGCATTTTGAATTCGCCCATTTTTGAAAATGCGGTTGCGAAAATTCAAGATGACGTTCCACTATCGGCCCGTGAGCACAGTGCTCTCGAGCTGTTTTCCGTCGTCCCTACCGCACCTGACCGCCACGGCAGCAACAACAACGACGACGAGGACTTCGCTACAGCGATTCTGCGCAAGACCAAGAGGCCACGTCACTCGGAGAGCACCGCGGTCAACTACCTATCCTATCCTAAGCGCGATTCCGCCGACGAGCAACGCTTGTGAGCGTCTTTTCTCGTCGAATGGTCCCGTGCCCACGTCGCTCTGCTCCTCGATACTGCCTTCAAACTTCGAGCTGCTCCTGTTCCTTCGCGCGAATCGTGATATGTGAAACAGTGCGACTCTGCTTGGCTGCGCCGACGAGTGAGAATGATTCTTCTGCGCAAAGTAACATGGTATTCAATATACTTCAGGTACGGCAATAATTTGTATTGGTGGTCATTGTACGGAAATTATTTACTAAGGGAAAATGCCGTTGTCAATCCCGTACCATTTTTATTTTCCAAGCCCTGGTGCGACCGTAGGCTGCCTCTCTTTAACTCGCGAAAGGGAGCCGCTGGCGCCAACCAACACGCCGTAGCGGCAGACCGAAAGGCAGAACGGCGAGCAATTGGTTGGTATTCCCCGAAGAATCTCGTGAATGTGGTCTTTGGAGTGTCTTCTGCGATTGTTGCGCCGTGATACGGCTCGGTGTACACCGGTCTGTTGCCACTCCAGATGTGCTCATTTCCAGACACGACCGGCAGTATTAGGGTGGAGGCTGAGTTGACCAGAAACGTCCTGCAGGCTCGTTAATAGACATTGTACATGGTCGGATAAATTGCTCGACGAACGTATACGTGACAGTTTAAATGGTACCAAACCGGAGATACAGACCATCGGTAGCGGAAAGGGTGGCAGCGGAACCGATGGGGTAGGTGTGGCCTAGGGAGAGGTTGACTTGGGTGAGAAGGGGCGAAGGCTGGGTGAGTTGCCCTTTTCGAGAGCTGAAATAGGCCGATGAAGGTATTTTTGGACGGGTTGGCGCCAATATTTGGCGCCCAGCGGAGCCGCATGCACCAAATGAATGGTTGCGTTCAACTGCACGTTTTGGTATTACTTTATCGCTTTTGAAAACAATTTGAGCTTAAAAGGAGTGGCATTGTAAATGACTGTGAGTGCTGGGG
>LGSM01000486.1:0-23811 GCA_001314345.1 Phytophthora multivora
CCTGACTTTCAATACGTTCGTGGCGCTAAAAGGCGTCGCCAGCGCCAATGTAAAGTTTCCTCGGTACTAAAAAGACGAGTTGGTCAGCGTTCAACTACAAAGTTTTACTGCCCAGGCTGCGCAAAAAACGACAAAGCACGGTATGGCAGCACTCATCCGACCTGTCGGTATCTACGCTGCGCTCTTCCAGTGACCAGTTGTTTGTACTGTCTCCCAGCCTACCACCACCCAGTCAAGCTTCTGCCGACTCTCAAGAGGCTACTATCCAGTTAGCACAGGGCGCTCCACCGGCGTCAAGCGACGACAGCGACGTCGCTTGACGCAGACGGATACAACGGAGCGTCAACGCGGTGGTGGCGAGCGAGAAAAGTTTCATTACTACTTGCCGTTTGTGGGGCAAGTGTGCCGCCCCTCGTTTGCCCGAGCCTTGGGGGTAACTTCATTGACTGTACAACGCTACAAGAAACACGTACGTGACGGTAGCATCTCCGTCAAAGCGCACGGCAACATACACAACAAGAATGCTTCAAAGGTGAACTTGGTGTGGCTAGTGAAATGGTTCAAAGAGTTCGCAGCGGAAGTTGGTGAAGACGTTCCTGTGAAGGTGCGCATGCAGAAAACTAAGGACGGGGTCGTAAAGCGGTACAACACTCGCGAAAATACACATTGATCCCTGCTACCTTCACGTGGGACTCTATCTACGATGAAATGATCGCGTTCGTGAACCTTGGACTTCGGGTCTACGAGAGTTTGATATTTATCACCACACGTAAATCAAAATGATACTTATGGTAATGCATGTCACTATTTTGAAATTTTAAACATAACTGCATGTTTGAAGGTGATACACATCAAATTTAATACTTCTGTGGATCTCATTGGCTCCGCTGTTCAATTTTACATCCAAACAACCAATAAAAAAATCCTTTTTTTCTCTGGGGCGGAGATAATTTTTTTGAGGCGGCATAACTTCGAGAGTTAAAGGCTTCGGAAGCTTTAGGTGGTATCAAATGAAAGACGAGATTTTCTATTTTGCAACAGTGTGCCTAAATCGCGATTCGTACTTAGGTTCGTTAGATAACTTTTGTTTGACGCGGTCGCAAATGTTGTTTGGGGTGAAAAAAATCTAATTATATGGTAAGGTGTAGTTCCATACAAATATCAAGATATCCCCACATAGGGGCTACTATTGACATGCTATTTTAATCAAGAGTAGGTAAGCTCTACTTACACTTCGAAGTATACAATCACAGCTGTTAGTTTCACCATCTAGAGATGGCGTACGGAGTGAAAGTTAATTCTTTGTGCTTTGAGGGGGCGAGGCCGCGAATGGCGAAGCAGCTCACAGTGAGCCTCACTCTTGATTTACCAATTGCGTATACCGAAGAGGTTGTGGGGAGCTGCTTCGTGCAGCAATGCATCTCGGTAATAAGTTATTAAATAACGTACTGCTTCTGGTTGCCGTCTCCCTCCTCGTCAATGTTGAAGCGGTGCCAGCGAAAGCCCAATCCGACTTCGTGCTCTCGGGTGGTCGACACATCGGACGGCTACTGAGACCCGAACGACTGGAGAAGGAGGAGAGGGGAGTCAGTACCAGCGCCGTGGAAACGATCGCCAACGCCGTGGAGTCCAAAGTCAACACTGCGCAACTCAAAAGCTGGCTGAACAGTGGGGAATCCGCCGACGACGTCTTCAAGCTGCTGACGCTCGACAACGTAGCGGATGACGTCCTGGCCAGCCCAAAACTGGACGCTTGGATCGAATACATGAAGCTTTTCAACCGGAAAAAAACCAGCGAGCAGACGACTTTGATCAAGACTCTGACGGCTCACTTTGACGATGACGGTGTCGCCAGATTGATCCAAAAAGCCATGCAGGGTGACTCGAAGTTTACTGTCAAAATGGCGAAACGGTTGGAGTTTGAACAATTTCAACGCTGGTTGGGTCAGGAGAAGACGCCAAAGGAGGTTTTAACCCTACTGAAACTGGATCAGAATCGGTACGATCTCTTTGAAAAACCGGAACTGCTCACTTGGGTCAAGTACTTGGACGACTGGAACAAGGCGTACCCAGACCAGCAAACGACTCTGTTCGCTGGAATCCCCCATCTGGACGAAGGAATTCTAGCAGATATGCTGATAAAGGCCAAGGGCGTGGCCAGTACCGAGAAAATCGCATTACGCATACAAGCCGAGCAGACTGCGTTGTGGCTTAAGAATGAGAAGACGCCGGACGATTTATTCACGTTATTGAGACTCAACAGAGAGGGTGATAACCTACTTGAGAACCCAATCTTCGACGCGTGGGTTAAATACGCGGACGATTTCCGAGAAATGTACCCCAAGGTTAGTTTTGACCCAATCGCGACGATTTCGGAGCATTATCCCGCTGCAGCAGTGGCGAAAATGATTGTAGAGGCTTCCAAGTCTCCTAGCACGTCCAGTATCGCCTATCGGTTAAATACCGAGCTGTTTCGCGACTGGCTCAACACTCACCAGTCCCCTGCGCGTGTTTTCAGCCTGCTGGAGTTGGATGAAGCTGGTGTTAAGCTGTTCCAGAGTCCTGTGATCGGCACGTGGTTAAATTACGCGAATTTTTACAATACGAGAAGGCAGAAAGTGAGTGTCGCCACGCTGCTGAAGAAACGCTTTGGTGATGAGATTCTTGCCGGAATCCTCACAGACGCCCAGCAGGTACCAGCGACAAAAGAGGAAGCGACGAAATTATTAACGTCACTGGTTGGTCGATGGCCCAAGAATCGAGTGCACCCGGATAATGTGTACAAATGGCTGCGAGTTAGTGGAAGAGATGAGGCAGATGGCTTTCGTGTGTTTTACGAGCGCTACGCCGCAGCCTACAAGAAGGCGAGAAATGGTTAAAGTGATACAAGCGCCAACTGATTGGGGGAATAATAGAGGGATTTTGCATCTAGCTTATATTACTTGAAGTATATCTGTAGCTGCTGCTCCCCCGACGGTAAAAAAAGAAGTAATTACTGTGATACTACTACACGAACACGAGCACGGCTTAACAAGCGAGGAGAAACGGAAAAATTCATAATGATACTTAATGTATGTATCCACGTAAGTGGGAATTAGTGATCATCAGTTAGCTTAAAATGGATTCGAATTCGGACACTACCAGTACTAAAATGTAAAGAGAGTGAAATGCCTCTATTAACTGGATCATCGTACAGACAACCCTGGGTGAAGTACTTTCGGCATTCGTCACTGAAGTTACCCGTATTCTTGACCAAGCGTCTGGATGAGGCATCTACTACAAAAAATGAACTTGATCATTGATCTTGTGCTAAGAAGGTGAGTACGAACCACCTTTCGATGCCCGTTGAAGCAAACATTTCAATGAAAAACATCCCAAGCTTACAGACTCTACAGTTTAAAAGACGTTCTCTTCAAACTGTCAAAAACAAAGCTGGACGTAGCCTGAAACTCTGAAATTTGGGCTGATAGCAATAGCTAACGCAATTCGTGAAAATGACGAGGGCTTGGCGCGGGCCAATGCCCCATGTAGAACCTCACTTTGCGCGCGCTTCCGATGGAGAAGCTGATAGATGTAGACTGTAGTATAATATTTCATGTCATTCTAATAGTAGTCTACGTATAGTTGAATCACGCCCTGTTTGTTTTATCAATTGGGTAATGGGGCGTCTTTGGAGCTCTGTCAGCTGCCGCTCACTTTCCAACTGTCTTAGCTCTGAAATAAATTTCTGTGAACGCAACAACCTTATATTTTTACCGGTACTACGAAGACTACTAATACAACTGTAATAGTAATAACAACTTTTTGTTTTTGTTTTTTTAGAACATAAAAGAAGTAATAAAATCTTCATCGAATAGAATTGATTCAATTGAAGACATGAAAGCCTTGCGCATACGGTACATGGATGTACAGCACAGTAATCAGAGTACAATAATACTGCAGCAGTCCACAATAGTCTATCATCAACAGCTCGATCTCCAGAGCCCTGCTCCAAGTTTTTCAATAATAAGATTGTGCTTCATTCGGCCGAACTCAAATATCTCCTTAGGTCGGTTGGCCCTGTCCGAATATTCCGTTGTTCTCGTCGGTCTTCAATCTGTGCTTTTTATTGTACAAAAGTGTTAGGTATCCATCCATCCATGACGTACAGTATCAAATATTGCGATCACCTTTTCTTCGATTTCATTTCCTTCCCGACTGGAAGTTTCCGTTGCGTTGGGAGGACAGCTCCATGTTCGCGTCGTCAACACCATTAAAGAACGCAAGTTTAATCTTCTAAAGGTTTTCTGGTCTCTTTTTAAAGTGCCTACAAAATGTGTTTGTACCTATTTATTGTGTCATTTGTTTTAGGAAACTGTTGAAAAATGGTTTTGCAAAATGAAATAATTGCGAAATGGATTTTTGATTGGTCAGCCAACTTCATGGATTTTGTTCTCAACTCGAGCTTAAAGTATGAGCTTCCCTATCTGGTTTTTCTCTCACGGTACCGTATGCACTTTCAAGTTTATGGTCCATGTACGCTGACAACTTTCACTGACTTTCATGCAACTGCCCCCCCCCCCAACCACCATCACCACAACTGCCTCTGATTTTCAACTGCCAGTGGCATGTACCATTGGTTTCCGAGTTTAACGTTTGTGTACTGCGCGATACCTTATTAGCGCCTTTACAATACAGGTATGTGTACCGCAGTACATGTATAATTTTTGACTAACGACACTATGTCAATGTCGGTACATGGTCGGATTACGAAAAGTGATAAGCCAACAGGTGTCACACCATTGGTGTGTTCCCATCCGGACCAACTGAAGTTTTACCGTCAACGTTGGGGATTTGCTGTTCGTTCAGTTTTAGAAGCGACAGCTCACGCTTACTCACTGCAGAGTCTTGAATCAAAGGCCACGTACTCCACCCCAACGACCGGTATCATGCGACTGTATTACGTCGTGCTTGCGGTTGCAGTTGCCCTCTCCATTCCTGCCGTCGCCTCAAAAGCCGTGGCAGGGAACCCACTGGTTAACTCGCTGCAGGATTCCCTGGTTACCGAAAGGCAGTTGAGAACAATTGACGACACTGAAGAGAGAGTGTTTACACTGCCCGGTGCGGGGAAACTCGCGGATCTGTTCGAGTCCACCGCTGTGAAAGTTGCCCAGAGCGCTCGCATCAAGAATTGGCTGATAAAGGGGACGTCTACAGACGACGCCTTCATAAAACTCGAACTCAACACAGCGGGCAGCAGGATCTTCGAAGACCCAAAGCTCCTCACGTGGGCCGTCTTCGTGACTAAAGTCGAGAAGCAGAACCCAGAGGAAATCATCCTAGCCAAACTCTCGAAACAATTTACCGAGGGTTCCCTGGCCAAGATGATCGCAGCGGCGAAGCAGGCCCCAAAGACGGAAGGGCTCGCCACTATCCTGCAAGCTCAGCAGAGACAAGTGTGGCTGGATGCTGGGAAATCGAGCGACGAGGTCTTCAAGCTGCTCCAACTGGACGAAGCAGGCACGAAACTGTTTAAAAACCAGCAATTCTCCACGTGGACTTCGTTCGTTGATGCGTTCAACAGGAAAAACCCAGAGGAGGCAGTGTCCATTTTCGCAAAATTGGCGAAAACATACGACGATTCCGCTCTGTGGAAGATGCTGGAAGCAGCGAAAAAGGTGCCAAAAACCGAAATTCTCGCGAGCAAACTGCAGACGCAGCAGATTGATGCCTGGTTGGATGCTGGTAAAACCACCGATTACGTGTTTAAACTGCTCAGACTCGACAGGACGGGGGACAAGTTGTTCAAGAACCCGCAAGTGCTGACGTGGGTTTCGTACGTGGAAAAATTCAACAAGAAGCACCCGGACCAAGCTGTAGCCATCTTCTCAAAGCTGGCGGGGACTTACGACCAAGTTTCCCTTTCCGCCATGCTGGAAGCGGCCAAGCACGTGCCAAGTACCAAGCGAATCGCTTCCTACTTGCAGGCCCAACAGAATCAACACTGGCTGGCGGATGGGAAGTCAACTGACGACATTTTCCGACTGCTGAAGCTCCACGTCCCCGATCTCAATGTTCTAATTGATCCACGACTGGACGCTTGGACCAGCTTCATGCGAGCGTTTAACATGGCGAAGGACAAGGAAGTGACTCTAGTAGCGACACTCACAACGCACTACACGGACCGCGGTCTCGCTCAGTTGTTGCAGGAAGGGACCAAGTTCTCAAGTACAAAGAAGATCGCGGAGGAGTTGCAAGTGGCACAATTTGCCCGTTGGTTGCAGCTAGGGAAGACGGAGGACGACATTTTCGCACTGCTGAAGTTGAAAGCCAATACGCCAACGACAGACCCGGAAGCCATAGTGTTCTACCAGTATTCGAAGTTCTACGAGGCACATATGTAGGAAGTTGGAAGAGCGAATTAACCAGGTTTGTCGGCAGATTACGCTCGTTGGATTTGTTTGCTTTTTTTTTCTTCTTCTTGAATAAACTTCCTCGTTGGAACAAAGACCGCGGGTATTCGCGACAAAGTTAGCTTTTGCACTCGTCGAAACGCGAGTTTGTACTGAAAAGTTCCTAAAGTTCTATCCCATATTTAGCCAAAAACTTCAATCAGCACCAACAGGGAGCTAATACTTACCACGAATGCAGCCTCAAACTCCATCGACGCCTAAAGGACGTAAAGCGCGTGGACGAGGTGGAAGAGGGCGGATCTCCGTGCTGAAAGTCTCACCGAGGGTTAAAACTCCACTAACAGCTCCACCAAGTGCTGTCTCCACGTCAAGAAGCGAGTTTGCAAGCGATTCCGAGGTCCGCGATGCGTCTACAACGAGTTCCCATGGCGATTCTGGTCACCCAAACGCAGATTTAGTCGACAAACTCAAAGGATTCAGTCGAGCGGCGCAATCCATCATCAATATGCACAAGCTGCAGAATCCACTTAAACCTGCAGAGACCTCGACTCCAAAGCCCTCGAAAGACCCGTGGGCTGCCGTTATGAGCAGTGTCGTGCGCAAAGCACCGAAACATCATGCGGGTGATCTGGGGCTGAATCTTGGCGGCAATGGCCCTACGTCGGAAAAGAGGATTTCGTTGGCTCAAATGCTGAAAAGTCGAGAAATGAAGAATTTAGTGCAACAAGCTCTCGTCACGAAGCAACTCACAAGAACAGTAGCAGTACCGGAGGAGCAGTCCAGTGTGATGTCTCATTGGATAAAGTTGTCCTCTTTGAGAAGAAAGCAGAACGAATTGGAGGACGACGGAACGACGGGGGACCCTTTTCGAGTTGACAGCAGCAGAAACAACGACGCCTCGGACGCAGACTCCGACATTGTGGAGGACCCGGATGGGGTCCATTCGGCTTTTGACTTGGACGATACCGCTAAAGGCCATCAGCTCTACGGCCGTACGCTCATCCTGGAAGAATCTTGTCGTAGAGCTTTAGCCCAAGACTGCGACCAGCGCTCTCAGATGGATCTGCAGTCTCTTGGGGTCTGGTTCCAGACCACAAAACTGAAAATCACGACCGATTTCGAGCGGCTACAGCCTTCCGAGCTCGATCTGCTCTGTCGACGCATGACTCGTGTCACTTTCCACCCAGACGAGACCGTTTTCCGCCAAGGGGACGAAGGAGACGCGCTGTACATTGTTTTTAGTGGAACAGTGGAGGTTCGCGTCAGCCAGCGTATCCTTGGGGAGGTCGTGGAGGTCATTGTATGTGAATTAGGTAAAGGAGACTACTTCGGCGAGCGCTCTCTGCTGAATAACGACGTACGAGCGGCCACGGTACTGGCGAAATCTGCCTCGGAACTGGTGAAAATCACTCGGAATGACTACAATCTCATGCTGAAGAACGACCAGCTCGAGTTCCTCTCTCGAATGCAAATTGCGAACGGAATCGGCGTCCAGCGCCCGGTGCAACGCACCCAGCGTGAATATATTAAAGTTTTAACGAAAAAGAAGCACGCCCGAAGCAAAGCCGACATCGACATGCTAAGTGAATACTTGCAAACCCTGAAATTCTTCCGCAGTTTACCGAAATCCTTTGTGCGAGAGCTCTGCGTGGTGGTGGATTTCCTCACACTCCCGGCAGGGGCTTGTGTCTTTCGAGAGGGGGAAGTTGGCGACCTGTTTTACATTATCTTCAGTGGCTCAGCGGACGTGAACATCAACTCGAAAGACTTCAAAGGCAACTTACAGATGACGAAGCTCGTTAACCTAACAGAGGGGGCTCACTTTGGCGAATTGGCGTTGATGAAAGGCCGAGGAGTACGCAGTGCGACTGTTATCACTCGAGAGGAGTGCCAACTTCTGGTCATTTGTGAAAAAGACTACAACTCCACCCTCCGACGGATGCAGAAGAAGGATATGGCCAAGCGAGTGGGAGTTTTAGACCAGATTCCGATGTTCCAGACCCCGGAGTGGACTGGAGAACTGCTGAAAGAGCTGTCGTACGTCCTGTTAGAGCAGAAACTCGCAACTGGAAGCGTACTGTACAACCAAGGGGATCGCGCTACTCACGTGTACTTTGTCGTTCGAGGAGAACTCGTCGTTACGAAGGAGATCGCAGACCCCTTCACTCAGGTGAAGCACGAGGTTTTCGTCGAGCGCATCGGTCGATATCGAGTGGTTGGAGACGATGCGTACGTAGTTTTTTTTTCTTCTTCTTCTCTTTTGTTTAACCCTTTGTCGATCCTAAGTGTCAATTGTTTGTAGAGCTGCTGGGGTGAATTTCAACGAGGTGATCCATCGTGAAGTGACTGTGAGCGCGAGTACTCCAGTTGAAGTGTTACAACTCTCAAAGTACGACGTCTTCCACCGTCTGTCCAGGTCTGCTCGAGAAACCTTGCGAGCTGCCGCCCAGTCCCACGCCGAGAGCATCGTGTACTTGGATCGGTTCCACAAGACGCAGAAGTGGGAAGCCTACAAGAAAAAAGTGCTGCGAGACCACGTTAACCACGAACGAATCGAGAAAATCTTGCCTTCTGCTGCTGCAAAACCAGCAAAACTGAGAAACCCTGCAAAAACCTCTCAATCTCGCCCGGCCGCAGTGCCTCCTTCGGTTCAAGGCGGCCTGCTGCCACCACTTCCGCTTCCTACTGTCAATAACGACAAGAAAGCTGTTGCTTCTCGTTCAAATGGCTCCAGCAGCGAGAAACAAGCGCTCGTCCCTGCCAACGAACTGTTGCTGCTGGCGCAGGAGGCGAAAGCCATAGAGAAGTGCTTTGATCCGCACCAAACGCTTGGGAAGTACGTCACGTCTTTCAACGTCGATGCGCCGCCCAGTTCGGCTCGACAAGGTGAATTGGACGGGGTATTGGAAGCGGAAAAACGACGGCAAGCGGAAGTCCTAAAGGAGGGAAACCCACTGGCCTTCTTCGACATCAAAGTCGTCGATAAGCAGCCTGGTGCGTCGTGGAGGGCGAAGGCTCTTGACGGAGAGCAGCGAGAGAGTACCGAGGAAGAAACTCCAGTGCCAATTACCCCTCCGACACGGAATGGAACCACAAGTCTGACCGTCACGTCTCAAGCTTTAAGTCAACTTTTACAAGAAAATTTTATCTTTTCTCGCCCGCATGAAGCCAAGCCACAAGGTCACGATGCTCGGAAAGGGAGGACATTTCAGCCCCGACTCTCGATCAAGAATGCAGTACGGAAGGTATCGTCTTCACGTCCAAGAGGACATTCACCGTCTCGAATGGAGGGTACCGCTGAAACAGACTACGTTCTCGTCGCCATTAGAAGCGAAATGGACGAGGAGAGGCCAGAAACCACGAAATCTCCTTCGCTCCAGCTTCTCCAGTCTGTTCGAAGTCTCCTTGCAGCTCGCGAAGCCGTCGAGAGGCTGAAAGAAAGTGATTTTGGCCCTGTAAAGTTCTACGTCTTACCACTGAAGGCCTTCGCTCTCCTGCCACGTTCCGA
Organism: Phytophthora multivora; assembly: GCA_001314345.1. NCBI lineage: Eukaryota > Oomycota > Peronosporomycetes > Peronosporales > Peronosporaceae > Phytophthora > Phytophthora multivora. The sequence continues at coordinate 9,901 of LGSM01000486.1, forward strand.
GCGGTCAAAACTGGACGAAGAGCGTCTCCAATGGCAGCAGACGAGCGAGATGACTTCCAGTAGTCGAGCGAAAGCTCTAACTAGTCCGTCCGTTGACGACTCTACCAGCTCCTTGCACTCAACAGGAGACAACTCGATCCTCTTCGCGTCCTTCCAAGAAGTGGCCGTCTCCTCTGTTTCAGACGAAGGGCACGTGCATCTTCCCGGGAGTATTGATGCTGCGTCAAGCCCTACAAATACTATCACCACCCAGTCGAGCTTCACGTCACCTCGAAGGAAACCTGGAAATCCCGTTGCGAGCAATGTCCGGAATGCGTTCGCAGTTGCCAGTGTCGTTCTCTCGAAGCTGGAAGTAGCGCACTCGCAGTACCCAGAACCTTTTGTGGCTATCCACGGCCTCTATATATCCGAGATGGAGGCTGTGACGTACGCTATGAACTTGAAGCCGTCCCAGTCGCTGAAGAGCGCCATGTTGTGCGTGTTTCCTGTTGGCAAATGGCTACATCTCGAACACGCCCATGACTGGTGCGTGCAGGTGGAAGTGAACAAACGAGAGAAGCGAGCGTCTTTGATTGGGCCCGCGCCGACGTCACCAACTGCATCAAGTCTGACAGGGAGATCGCGACGGCTGTCACTAGTTCCAGATCCACCGAAGCCGAAGTGGCAACAGGAACAAGAGGAGGCAAAACGACTGCACAATTTTATTTGTGCGCGTATGGGAGCCCCAGCAATGGAGAAGAAGAAGGATCGAGTCGAGGAGAGTGGCGGATTTACGCCTAAACCTCTGGTCTCACTCGAGGACAAACTGGAAACACTTCACAACTATCTGCAGGCGACTGCGGCGTTTACTGAACGAACTGGACACGGAGGTGTAGCCATGTTGAAATACCGACAAGTGAAGCGATTCGGCTCTATCATGCGCTCACGCTTAGCCGGAGCATCGCCTGACGGGAGCACAAACAACAATAGCAATAGCTCTCCATCGCCACACTCATCGTTCTCCCATGTCTTTCCAGGGTAGAAAGTTTGGGCTGTGGGCATCGTATAATCATCATGGCAATAATATTATAGTGGTGGCAATTGTTGTAATGGTACACACACACAACGATATACACGTATAACAACTTAATCACTCGGTAGGATAATTGTGGAACTTAGAGAACGTCTAAAGCATATTCTCGGCACTGGCATCGTTGGTGCTACAAGGCAGTGATGCAGCACGAGGTTGGAGTTGATCAGTCCTCAATGGCTCATTGACAGTGAGGATACTGTATATTAATACAATGTATAAAATGTAGATACGTCAGATGTCACTCATGTCGGCACTGTAAAACTTTAGACAAAACACATTCAATGTACTCCCTACGTTCACGTTCACGTTCACCAATATTTTGCAACAAAAACGGTTACCTGCAACATTCGAGACACATTCAATTACTACTACTAAAATACTGTTGTCTTGTAGCCCTGTGCTTTATCTCGCCTGCCTTCCGCATCGACCACGCTACTACAAGAATCAATCGCCAAGTCAACGATTCGCTTCTGAAGAGAGTGCTACGAACTGCCGACACTAGAGGAGGTTCGAAACACCAAAGAGAGGCTGAACATCTTAGGCCTTGACACAAGCGCCATCAGCTCTGCGTTCATCAAGGGGAAAATGAAGATTTGGCTCGCGAAAGGCGAAGATGCTGACGACGCTCTGAAACTGCTCAAGCTTGACGACAGCATTGAGAAGCTCCGGGACGCCACAAACCTCAACACATACGTCTTGTATGTGAGGAAGGACAACGCGCAGAACTCTGCCTCGAAGTGTCCGTGGCTGCTGCCATTATTGCTCGCTGCGGAGACGATGAATCGGCCAAACTCATTCAAACTGCGATGAGATACTCCAGAACGTTGCAACGAGTAGGGAGCAGGTCGATCAATATCTGGATGGCTGTGAAAAAAACTTCAAAGGAGATTTTCTCATTCTGATTAAAACCATTTTGGCGTCGAATGACGATGTGAAGGAAGCCAAGGCGATTTAATTCAGACGGAGTGAAATTACCCAGTTCGAGGGAAAGAGCGTACGCACTGATGGGAAACAATTAATCACGGCACAAAGCAAGCCCACGCTGAGATTTTCGGTGGCTCTGTCCAGCCATGTGAGAAGAATGTTCTCCAGCAGTACAGGATCTTTTATTAATATTAGACTATTAACAAGTCTGGCAGGAAAGTTAGAACTACTGTATACACACCTTTCAAGATGTACTGTAGTTTGTTTCAAAGGGGAAAATGTTGGTGCACGTACACATGCCCAACGTTTGGGAGAAAAACAAAACGTTTGTGGGTCACAGTTTTGATGCGGTACATGTACACTTTTAGAAACGGTGGTGCTGCTGACCCCTTCAATCGATTCATGAACGACGCTTGACGGATCAGCGCAGAGAGACGATTCGAACGTAAGTCCATACGACTTGAATCGACCGCGAGCTCATCCAAACGTCGGTCTCAGCTTCCCAATGGATCCAACCCCAACCAACAACAGCAACGACGCGCCGAAACGGCCGCACTGTCGAATTGATTAGCGCTCGTAGCTTTGCATCCACCGCACAGCACAACCGAGCGAACAAGGCGGCTTCACTCGACCATTCTCTCTCACGGAATGCGGGGCGGCCATCGCCGTTCGCAACCTGCTTTTCGTGGATGGCGTTGCTGCCAGCTGGCCTTTCTTCAACGATTGAAGTCAGCCACATAACCTCCGTAATTATATTCCTCGTTCTTCCAAATATCATTCAAACCTTTGAATTACTCTAAAACATCCTCTCAAACATAATTTACCTATGATACCGCATCGTTGTCGCAGTCAGTCGGGTGAGCCAATCGCCGGTCGTATTTAGTAGTCAGATGTGCCAGAGCCGCGCCATCGTTCAACGGCCAAGCGAGGGGTAGGCTAGTAGCCAGTCCGAGTCTATTTTGCGCCGGCCTCTCCCCCACAGTCTGGTCCCGCCACTTGCTCCTACGGCATTTCCGCCGTCTCCTCACAAATAGACCCGGGCGGCATTGGACCCCACTGTCGAAGAGGAGCAGCAGGAGGGTTTAGTACCGTGAAAGAACAGGACCAGGACGCTCATGGCGGCCAAGCGCAGCTCGTCGCGCGTCTTCCGCGGCTCGCGCGTAGAGGACGACTCGGTCGCGCTTTGTGCCAGTGTAGCCCCCACCAGAGACGATTCCTCGTTGTCGGACCAAAGTGACAACGTTTTAGGCTCGAGCACCAGTGGTTACAACACTTTGGGCAGTCCCGCGCTGCTCCAGTCTCCTCGGCAGGTTCGACGCAAGAGCAGAAAAGGAGGCGCCGAGCAGATTCTGGATGAGGACGAACTCGTGGATTATGCAGCGCAGCAGACGCCGGCCTCGACTGCAGGCAGTGTTCATTCAGGAGCAGGAGCAGGACAGGCACCAGGTCACGATGAAGCGCTGAGGGAAGTCTATTTTAACTACGCGCCGGGGAATGCGGTGTTCGACAAGTGCTCGAACGTCGTGGTGACGTCCAAGTACAACACCGTTACATTCCTGCCCAAGTTCTTGAAGGAGAGTTTCACCAAGGTGGCCAATTTCTTCTTCCTCATGGTCTGTGTGCTGCAGAGCATCCCTAGCATCAGTAACACGTACGGCTACCCGACGAACGCTCCGGTGCTGTTCTTCGTCATCTCCATTGACGCCGTGTTCGCCGTCATGGAGGACTTGAGACGCCACAAATCCGACAACGAAGCCAACTCGGCCACGTGCCACGTGATTCAGGACGGAGCGGTCGTTGACAGGAAGTGGGCAGACATCAAGGTCGGGGACTTCTTGCAGATCCGCAACAGAGAAGTGATCCCTGCGGACGTACTTGTCCTCGCTGTATCGGAACCTGTCGGCGAACCGCCCAGTGGTATTTGCTACGTCGAGACCAAGAGTCTGGATGGGGAAACCAACTTGAAGCTGCGGCAGGCTGTCGCGGCGACCATGAACTCGCTCGCAAACGCAGCGGAGTTGGCGCTCTTGCGTGGTGTCATCAAATGCGAGCAGCCCAATCCACACATCAACAAGTTCGCAGGGAAAGTGGAGGTCACTGTCGGTGACGGCTGCGGCGTGGAGGTGATGCCGCTGTCAGTCAAGAACGTGCTGCTACGTGGCTGCAACTTGCGTAACACGGACTGGATCTTCGGCATTGTGCTCAACACAGGTAACGACACGAAGATTATGCAGAGTGCCAGTGGTGCGCCGTCCAAGTGGAGCGACCTGATGCTGAACATCAACCGCATGATCGTCATTTTGTGCTTGGGGCTGTTCGTGGCTTGCGCTATGGCCGCTACCTGTTACATCACGTGGCAGTACGACATCGTGCGCAACACGTGGTACATTGAGCTCTCGGAGGCGGAGAGGAACCGTTCACGCTTCGTGGCCTTCATCCAGATGATGTTCTACTACTTCTTGCTGCTCTACCAGGTCATCCCCATCTCTCTTTACGTGTCCATGACGAGTGTCAAGTTCCTGCAGTCGCGCTTCATGTCGTGGGATCTCGAGATGTACCATGCTGAGACGGACACCCCTGCTATTGTGCGAACGATGGAGCTTAACGAAGAGCTGGGCCAGATCTCCTACGTTTTCAGTGACAAGACGGGAACGCTTACGTGCAACATCATGGAGTTCCGCAAGTGCTCAATCAATGGCACTTCTTATGGCTCGGGTATCACGGAAATCGGTCGTGCTGCCTTGGTTCGTGCTGGAAAACCAATCCCCCCGGAGCCTAAGCTGGACCCGAGCATCAAGAGGATTCCGTTTGTGAATTTCGTGGATAAGGCGCTGTTCGACGGTATGAAGGGCAGTGCTGGTGAGGAGCAAAAGATGAAGATTATGCAATTCTTCGAGCACCTTGCCGTGTGCCACACAGTGATCCCTGAGAAGTTGGAGTCTGGAGAAGTTCGCTTGTCGGCATCGTCTCCAGATGAGCAAGCACTTGTGGCTGGTGCAGCCTTTGCTGGATTCAAGTTTGAAAGCCGCAGTGTTGGAACAGCGATGGTGGAGGTCCTGGGACAGCGTGTGACCTACGAAGTACTGGATGTCCTCGAGTTTAACAGTACGCGTAAGCGTATGTCTGTTGTGGTTCGCAAGCCAACCGGAGAGCTGCTGCTGTACACAAAGGGAGCCGACATGATGATTTATCAGCGCTTGAAGGATGATCCTGCAATGCAGAAGCTCAAGAACATCACACGTGATCACATGGAAAAGTATGCTGACGATGGTTTACGTACATTAGCGCTTGCTATGAAACCACTGGATGAACGCTGGTTCCAGCAGTGGAAAATGCGCTTCGATGATGCACAGGGTAACGTGGCTGAGATCGACCGCCGTAAAGATGGCAAGCCAAACGCTATCGATGACCTCATGGAAGAAATCGAGGAAGGTCTGGAGCTCATTGGCGCGACAGCCATTGAAGACAAGCTACAGGACGGCGTTCCGCAGTGTCTGGCTAACCTGACGCGCGCGGGTATCAAGGTGTGGATGCTCACGGGCGACAAAGAGGAAACGGCTATCAACATCTCGTACGCTTGCTCGCTGCTCGACAACACCATCACCCAAGTCATTGTAAACGCGACCACATGTCCGGATGAAGCAGCTATCCGTGCCAAGCTAAATGCCGCAGCCCGCGAGTTTATGGACAGTGCTAAGGGTATGGCTGGAGGAGCAGAGAAGGAGATTTCGTTGATTATCGATGGCGAAGCTTTAGAGATGGCGCTTCGTCCAGGAACTGCGCCTCACCTGCTGTCGTTTGCGAAATTGTGTCGTGCAGTGATCTGCAACCGCGTGTCGCCTGCACAGAAGGCCGAGATGGTGAAGCTCGTCAGGGAAAATATCAAGACTGTGCGCACACTTGCTATCGGTGATGGTGCCAACGATGTCGCCATGATTCAGGCTGCTCACGTCGGAGTCGGTATCTCTGGACAGGAAGGTATGCAGGCAGTGAATTCGAGCGACTACGCCATTGCGCAGTTCCGATTCCTAGAGAGATTGCTTCTAGTTCACGGACGTTGGAACTACATTCGTATCTCCAAACTTGTGCTCTACATGTTCTACAAGAACATCACGCTTGTGCTGGCGCAGTACTGGTACGGGTACCTCTCGGGCGCCTCGGGCTCCAAGATGTACTGGGAAATCGGTGTTCAGCTGTACAACGTGGCATTCACAGGTCTGCCTATCGTAGTGGTGGGTGTTCTGGATAAGGACTTGCCAGCCCCATTCAGTATCGAGTACCCGGACTTGTACCGCCGTGGTCCTGAGCGTTTCTTCTTCAACATGTACACGTTCGCCCGCTGGATCGCCGCTGCCTTTTACGAATCGCTCATCATCTTTGTGGTGATGTCTTACGGTTTCAACGCTTCGGAGAAGGCAGCAGGCAGCGAGTCTCGTGTGGAGTTCGGCATGGTGGCGTTTTCATTGACGGTGCTGATCGTCAACATGAAGATCTGGATGATCGCAGACCGCTGGACGGTTCTATCGTTCTCTCTCTGGCTCGGCAGCGTCATGTCGTGGTTCGCCTTCGCTGCTATTGGTACGGAGACACCGTACTTCGCTACGTTCAAGGTTGGCTACGACGAATTTGGTGCATTCGCTCCCACTGCCAAGACATGGGGCTATTTCCTCGTTCTCATCATGGGCTGCTCATTGGCACTTGGACGTCACATCGCCTACAACCTGTACCAACGGACATTCCACCCTGATCTGGCTCAACTTCTGCAGGAATCCATGGGTGGAGGTTCACAGCGCAAGTATCAGCGCCGCTTGACAATCAACAACATGGAAGAGCAGACGCTATCCATGTCTTTAGACGACGTCCACACCACCGGTTACCTGAGCGACTTTGGCCACTCTGACGCCGAGATCCTCAAGGCCCAGCACCCCCAGAGCTTCGCAGCAACGCTGTACGAACAGCCGAATAAGAGCGTTTCCAGTGGTGGTGCTGGTACCTCCGTGCCTCGCTCGCACACTTCTGTGAGTTCAGGTGTCACCGAAAGTTATTCCGCCAGTGTTTTCAGCGAATCCATCTCGGAGGATGCCACGTGGGAGCGAGTGCCGACCAAGATGTTCCGGCCGACAACTGGCCGTCGCAACACGGGCTACGCCTTCAGCTGCGACGAGGAGACGACATTAGCCGAGTCGTACATCGCGTCCAACTCGTTGCCGCGCTCGGACGCCATCTCGACAGCCATGCGCAACTCGTCAAGCTCAACAGGAGGCACTAGTGCGCGTCGCGTCTCCATGGGACGCGTGCGGTTGCTGTCCTAGACGGCGTATACTAACTAAAGCCCTGCAGGACCGCAGGCTACCTACATCACTTCCCAGCTCCTCCTCGACAGCGATAGACTCGTTTCCTAGCTCCTCCAAAGATTCCGATCTTTGTCGAGTACCTTGCCCTGCACTGTATTTAAGAGTTCTTGCCCGTTGGCCGATAAGGAAGCAATTCTTGATTTTAACTACGGTCTTCTCTAAAATTGAAGAAAGAGTGATGGTCACCAAGTTGCTTTTTTTTAGATGGTCCACCCTTGTAATTGGTACAATGTACCAGCTACGTCGTCAGCCTGGCTTTCCCTCGTCATTGCCTTCTCATTCGTCAAAATTTCACGAGTCGAGCAGCTATGAGCGCGTGGGAGCAATGGGGCGGCAAGAAGCCCACGAGCGGCGGGCTACAGGGCGCCCAGGACGCCTTCAACAGCCTCTTGCGCTCGTCTCCTCTGTCCACAGCGTCCACCTCCAGCACAGACAGCGAAGGCAGCGTCGGGAGCTCCCTGAAGAAGATGTGGGACTCGGCACGAGACTTGACCAAGAATGCGGTGGCTGCTCCTACATCCTCCAGCAGTGCGGCTAATAAGGACGCAGCCGATGCGTTGGAGAGTGGACAGATGGATGATGCTGTGGACGATGCGACGGCGGTGAAGTGGCCTCTGTGGAGGAAGAATTCAAGCAGTCAAGGAGGACTTATTCCGAGCATGAGCTGGTAAGAATTAGATCGATTTGGGATGTTTTGGCGAGGGTTCTAATGTGCAATGTCCTAGGAATACGAGATTCAAGTACTTCGTGGCGATGGCTATGCTTGGCATGCTGTTCTTCGGCATGGCTTCCATCTTTCTGCCACTGGTACGGCTAGAATTTAAAAGTGAGTTTTTTTAGGATTTAACGCTTATTTTGTGTGTTTAGATCATGGTGAGACCGTCTAAGTTCGCGTTGAGCTTCACCCTGGGCAGCATTTGCTGTATGGGTGCATTCGCTATGCTGAAGGGCCCGCAAGCGTACATTTCAGGGCTGCTGCAGCCGAACCGGCTTTTATTGACGAGCGCATACTTCGTGACGCTTGGTAAGAAATATCTTCGAGTTTGTGAAGGTGTCATTGAAGTGTACGTTGCCTGACAGATCTTTGTTGTCACAGGGTGCACACTGTATAGCTGTCTTATTCTGGGGAACTACGTGTTCGTGGTGCTGAGCTCCGTGATGCAGCTGATGACGCTGGGATCCTTTGCGCTGTCAGCTTTTCCTGGTGGTAATTCCAGCTTAAAAGGTGAGTTATTTTGCCATTTTGACTACATGTACAGAGCGATACACTAACGCTTACTTATTTTGATGGTTTATTTAATATTCAGCTTTCGGTGCATTGTTCGTGAAATCGGCCCGAGGCATGATCCAAGCGCTTGCTCGTCTCTTTCGGTAAATATGGCGGACGCGTCCAGTCGAAGGCAAAGGAAGCACAAATACTGAACCATCTCCATAATAGCAGGCTCGATCCACATGTTCATTATTAGTACGTCTTCGTTGTCGCCGCTTGATTGTGCCAGCTACAGCACAAACAACGTGAGTTTTATGAGTAGTTTTTCGCTGCACGAGCCGATGGTCCGACCTGTTCGCTAGTCGAAGTGTTCAACGCGTGCTTGTAGGGCATGTAGTTGTCCATGTAGTCGATGCCTTTGGCGAAGAAGACGCACAGAAGGCCGCAACCAGCACTAAGTGGCACAGAGAAAAACAAAAGAAGTAGACAGTAAGGTCAAAAACATCTCCAGCATCTATCTGCCTTCTATTTGCTCTCACCTTTCCTGGGTAGTTAAATTCCTGAAGGTCTTGCACATGCTTCGACAGTGGATGCAACAGACGTACTAGTACAGTTGAGGTTTGCGCGAGAGTGCGAGAGTTCTGTTTGGTATCAGGAAGAAGGCTTGAGACTCTCGACCATACATGTAGGCTACATGCTGTAGCTGCTTGGGGTCCAAGCGACAAATCAGTTCATGATAAAGAGGTAGGGACATGTCGTTTGTGCTTTAGCTTTCACATCATCTGAGGAAAGGGCTGCCATGCCATTGGCATTGCCAAGCCGTTAAGCCGCACACTCACTGCATCAGCGTTAAACCTTCGTCTACAGGTTGCAGCTCTCTCGTGTCGACAGTATGGACTCCACACTCTAGACCAGTAGCCACCTCAACCAGCAAGTAAGGTTGCGGTCTCCGCATGTCAACGCAAGCAACTCGCTCCACAGCGACTAAATATCTAGGCCTTCCGTCTGGCGTCGGCATGTTCATCCAGGTCGCTCCAAGCCTACCAGTTGACAAAATTGGACATCTGGGTCAGCTTGATTCATGGCTTGGCAGTTGGGATCCAGCCTCTCATATGCACATCATCTATCGATGCGGCTGGTACGCACCAGTCCGTCGCCCTTGGTCTTGCTTGGATCCTTCTGAGGCATGTGGTCGTCCATGTACTTGATGCCGAAGCCCAGCGCCACACAGAGCACAGCGTATCCGGCACTAAATAAAGCACAGCGCGGTGTTAGAGCGACGGAGCCCCATCGAAATAGACGCGTAAGCAGAGCGGACCTTTGCCGCGCCGAGAGGTTCTTGAACGGCAGGAACATGGCGTGCTGATGTACGGTAGTGATCTGTCCAAGAGATACAGGCTAAAATTGTAGCAAGTAAAGACACATCACGGCCGTTTATGTAATTAAAGAAACATCCAGGATTGGCTGGATTCGAGAATTTAAGGTAAAATTGTAGTCGATATAAAACTGTAATTGACGTAAACTCGCTGTTTATGTGTTTCGCGATAAAAGCTCAGTTTGAACCGAGCATCGTAGTCATGGCGCTCTGCTCCGATTCCCAAAGATGTGAGGGCCAAGTACCCACAAGTGTCACTTACAGGTCTGGCAGACTCCGTATCTCCATACAAACACTCACATCCACCCCCCGTTTCCGTCAAAATATCGGCTGAAGGGCTTCTTTTTTTCCCGCTGCTTGGCTCGTCCGTCCACCACTTGAATCTCAAATCCGCCAAGTGCAACGCGTTACACGACTGACAGCGCCGGTCAATTGCCGCGCTGCCGGTACCGGTACTTAAAGTAACTGTAGGCCTATCCCTCGCCCATTCATGATCTTGCATTCGCTCCGAGACGCAATTCCGAACTTGCCTTCATGTGGCCGGACGCTCGGCTCAGTACCGTCAACCAAGCAGCATCCGACAGTAAAAGTACCGGTATGACCAATTGGTCCTCCACGACGCCGCCGGCCTACGCCAATAGCAGAAGCAGCACCAGCCCCAGCAGTGGCGAGGACACCCCCACGACGTCGGACAAGCCGGTCCGATCGGTTCCGAACAATTCTGACACGCCGACGACGTCCAGCATCAACTCCATGTGGCTCAACTGGAAGAACCCGCACGCCGTAATGGACCTGTGCACCGAGTCGGAAAGCGGTTCGGCGCTTGAAATGCGGCGCCAGAAGAATCGCGAGTCCATGCGTCGCTCCCGGCAGCGTCAACGGGACCAATTGCAACTGCTGCGCGACGCTGTGGCCGACCTTGAACAGCAATATAATTCCCTCCGACTGCGTTCCGATTCAACGGAAAAGAATCGGAACGCCAATAGTGCGAGCAACCGGAAATACGCCGAGGCCGTCGAGCTGTCCAAGCAATTAGGCGCCGAGAATCTTTATCTCAAGGCGTCCATCCAGTACCAGGCTTCTTGGAAGCTGGAGCTCCGACGAGTCATGGAGACGACTGTCGCGCTGGACGAATACACGGCGTCGGCGTCGGCTCCACCCTCTCCGTTCCCGTTTAAGTTGGAGTTCATGAACGAGCAGGAGGCCGAATCCGTCTTCGGCTTCCACCCTCTAACGGAACGGGACGTGAAGGATACCATCCTACAGAACACCAGGTCCATCAAACGCGTGCAACACCAGTTGTTGAGCTCCAACGGCAACGATGACAACAGCGACAGCGAAGAAGAGGTGGCCGATGAGATGTTGGGACCCATCGACCGGTCGGAACTCTTCGGATGGGATTTACGTCGACGCGTCCGAGGCAGCGACATGGAGTTCGTCTTCACCAAGCGATTCAACAAGCTGTCGGTTTCTGAAATCATGCAGAAGGCCTGGGTGAACGAGATGCAACTGAAAGGCGCGCAGATGGTCAAGTACGACGTCCAGCGGCTGGAAATGCTGCAGGAAGTCAACACCAACGCCTACGTCCTGGGTCGCGACGTTCAATCGCCCGACGAAACGCCTGTGTTCCGCACCACGTTGCTGCGGTACCGCATGGAGACGACTGGCGAAGTGCCGTCGGATAACTCGTCACTGCTGCACGCTGATGATGAACTGGGACTGGACTCGAACCTCCGCGCGACCGGCTTCGTGATCGGCACGCAGAGTCTCAATCCGGCGGATACCTCCGGCGCCAAGTTACTGCCGGAACGTGCCGGTATCGACCCGGCGTCGCGACTGGTGTGGGCGGAGCTGGCGCATTCCATTGAGATGCTGCAGGTGTCCGACCGCGTGACTGGACAAGACAAGTACGTTCAGGTCCGGTGGTCCGGCAAGAACAATTACGGCTCGCCCTTCGACGCGCACCGCAACGCGGCCGATATGGTGACGACGCTCATGCGGTGGGAGCTCGGCACAATCGCGCCTGCCCTCCAGCTGATCCCGAGCTCGGACGACGCTGAAACGAACCTGGCGACGTCCTCTTCGCTGTAGTTTGGCCGTCAGCCGCAGGATAATTTAATGTAGTGAGCGAGAGCCGTTCTTTTTGGATAATGAAAGTGAAAAGCTGTGAACGTCTCCACCGAGAGAATTTAGTGTCGTTGCTGGGCTTCAACCACAGCGTTTTGAGGGCGTACGGGGCCTTCGAGCATCAGTGGCTCGTGTTGCTCGAGCCCTTTGTTTTGACCGGCAGGCGGCGATTCCGAAGCCACCTTCGTAATCACCGGAAGCGTTCTTTCGTGCAATTGCAGGCTAAGGATCAACCACCACCAAAAGTGCACAAGGTTTCGGCGTGCGTCAAAGCCCAGTGCATGTTGCTTCGGTCTCCATTTCCAGGCCCAATATTAACTCTTTACGTTTCCTCGCGAGGAAGCGTCGAAGCGAAGCGACTGAGAGCAAAAGGCGAAGGGATCCGCCAAGTTCAAGTGCGACCTCGCCATCAATCAAGTGGCGGCAGCGATCACGAAGCACTTAAAGTGTTGCACTGCAACAAGTGACGACGCAACGCAGAATCCAAGCAGCGTGACACCTGCGCATCGCCAAACTGAAGTTGAACCGTGTCGGCGCTCCCATGATCACAGTGATTATGAGAAAGAATCCCCATCACTACGGGAACGTCCTCCGTCCGACAAAAAGCAATAGCTCCCAATGGGTGTTACATGTTATTAGCGTCAGAATCAGTTAAGTATTTGCCTAGGAATTCGTCCCGTTCAGTCACTACTAAGGACGGCGATCCCGTCCGACCAGACACGCGCCTTGATGAAGCGCGAGGTGCTCAACTCCCCGGCGCCGTCGTGGCAGTCCCAGTCCGACGTCGACATGGACCCCGACGCTATTCTGGACGACGTCATGTGGGACGAATTGCGGGATCTCTCGACCCCGCAGTCGCCTCGGTCCTGCGCCTCGTCGGACTTTAGCGCGCCTTCGACGCCCTTAGAGACGATTCGAGGCGCCAGTCCAGCCGTTCGAGTCCATACGCTGCAGTCTGGAACTGACAGGGGAATGAGCCCCATCTGTGGGGAACACTCGGGCTTGAGACAACTCCCCATTCTCCCATTCGCTATGAACGAGTCGCGACTTGACGCTTTGTGGGCGGCGGGGGCGTCCTCGCAAGCTTTTCCCGTTTCTACAGCGTTCGGATCGCTGCCCATGCCTGTTATGGACACGCCCATGGCCCCAACGACGTGGTCTAACGCCCAGTCTGAGCAGGTGATTCAATGTACCGACCTGCCGAATGCCACTGCAATGGAGAGGAGACGGCAGAAGAACAGAGAGTGTATGCGTCGAGCAAGACAGAGACAACGTGAGGAACTCAACACTATGAAGGAAACAGTGGCCAGCCTCGAGAAGCAGTATGCAGAATTGAGTTTACAGTCCAGTTCGAGACAAAACGTACGTAGAAATGAAGGAGCTTTGGTTACTAGGGTGGAATCGGACTATGCGGAGGCTGTGGAGCTCTCACGACGTCTTGGAGCTGAAAATTTGTACCTGAAAGCGGAGATTCAGCAGCAATCGGAGTGGAAGATCAATTTGTCCCGGATTCTGCAGTCGAAAATGGAAATTGATGGTCCTCGGTGGGCTCAACAGTTCCAGCAGCCTTCACTCGGCGGAGAAGCGGTGCTGAGGATGCAACTGGACGAACGAGATCCGTTGGAAGCTGCAGAGGAGTTCGGCTTCCACTCATTAACAGACTTGGACTTGACGCAAGTGATTTTAGAGAACAATCGCACGATTTCTCGTGTTCAAAGTCGGTTGTTGGTGCCTTCATCTTTTGATTCGGACGACGGAGCTCGTACGAGAAGGATGCAGACTTTCGGCTGGGATATGGTGCAGCGTGTGCATGGGAACATCATGGAGTGCGTCTTTACCAAGAGGTTTC
>LGSM01000487.1:0-30704 GCA_001314345.1 Phytophthora multivora
CCCCCCCCCCCCCCGTGGTGAGACGTCACCTACTGGAGAACCTCGTCAGGAAGCCGCCGGAGCTGGTAGATATGGGAGCATCGTGGGAAGGTACAGTCCTTAACGACTTGGTAGTGCATGCAAACCTGTATCCCACGCTCCAGAGGAATCTGATTCCGCGTCGCGGCAGGGATCACCGATGGTTGGGCAGGTTGACCGCCGTGGGTTCGAGAAGCCGGAGGGCGACTGCGTTGCGGCGCCTGGCGCTGAGGACGTGGAGCAGCGCCCGATGGGCCGCGTCGCTGAGAACCCGCGCGACGAAACGGAGATACTCAGGAGAATCGCGTCGAAGCATGCGGCGTGCGCGGCCCTCTAACTCCCGACTCGGAACCTCATGGAAGATGTCCTCGAAGAGCTGGCGAAAGACAGCTTGGTACAAGCTGCACATGGCATGGATCTCCTGGAGCGGGACAGTGCCTGGCACTTCGTAGATAGCATGGGTATGCACCGCCCGAAGGACAGCAACAACATCCGAGGGGTACCAAACAGAAGCAGCATCCTGGATGGCCCACAAAACAGAATGAAGCTGATCCACCTGTCAGATCTGGTAACGCGGAGGGCGTCGGCACCACCCCACTGGCCGTCGTCATGCAAGACAGTACGGTCCTGTTGAAATGCCGATGGGTCCTCACAGGACAGGAAGTGATCGATCGGACGACTCGCAAAATCGACAGTGTACAACATCTTGGTGGTGACTTTGGTCACTCGGTACCGGCCTCGAAAACGTTCGTGCTGAAACAAGTAGCAGACCCGGTCGTGTGGGCTCATGGCCCGAAATCGAATAAAGGAGTCGTCCTTACCAGCTGACGGGGCTCCAATCCGCGGGCCGACACGGGCAATGGCATGAACCTGAGCTTCGCGATCGAAAGGACGGTACATGGCGGTCCCGGTGGGCCGAGACATCCGCGGGGATCGCCCGCGGGATCTGGAACGGCGGCGTGGTCTGCGGGAACGGGAACGCCGTGGGGGGCTGCGGGATCTGCTGCGGCGACGACTGTGAGAACGGGAACGGGAACGAGAACGACGCCACGTCCGACGTGGCGGTGAGTGCCGAGGAGGACTTGGAGAACGCGCCTGGCGCGACGGGTAGGGATGATGGCGGTGCGCCAGGCGCACCGAACGAGACCGGCTACGAGAGCAGCGGAACCGGTCGTGGCTCCGGGAACTGGAACGAGCCGGCTGTCGAGGTGGAACAGCATTAGTCACTAGTGCGGCAGTCCTTTGCGAAGCAGGAGGTAACGCCCTTGGTACCCGATCGGGAAGCACCAAGGCCTCCAATAAACGTGTCATCTGCCGCAGAAAATGTTCTTGTTGGTCGAACAGATGTTGGATCACAGGATCGTCACCCCGAACGCTTGGTGTGGGGCTACAGGCCCTGGGCCAGCGCCGGACGTAGGTGGTGCATGAACAACCGAGAGTGGCCGGGGCACCTCCTCAAGCTCGTCAGCGGTAGTAAGCGTGGGTTCGATGCTACTGAGAGACGGAAGAACCGACGCGGGTGGGCTCTCCGCAGAATCGTCTTCAGCCTCTGCGATACCTCGCGGAAGCTTAATGTCCTGGGCACATGAGAAGATGGTAGCGGCCGCCTTCTCGCCGCGGGGGGGGGGGGGGGGGGGGGGTGTAATATACGCAACAGACCGGTCACTCGAGTCAATGGTAGAGACAGGAGGCGTGCCAGGCACGGACAACGTGGACGCCAGGCGCTGAACCACCTCAGAGGCGGAACTTCCAGCAGGTACTGTGTCGTTCCAGGCAGGGGCAAAGATGGTAGGAGTTATACTTGTGGGAAGCTGGTGGCAGTGGCCGAGGATATATTCAGCCTGGCAGATATGGTACACACGCACATCTTCGAGCGGAATTGTCACCACACGTCGAAATTCGTCTGCGTAATGCCGAATAGCCACGTGGCACACGAACCCAGAGCTAGGCTCAATGAGTATTTCAATATCATCCACCAGGCTCAAGCGCGAAGCCGACGTGTATGCGACCACTTGACCGCACAGGTGGACGTCGGACGTCACTCTAGTGAACTTGGTGTCGCAGCGGGGAGCTGTTTGGAAGTACGTTGAGAACCGCACGAATCGGGACACGGAGAGGAGAGGGCGCTCCAGGAGCTCGGCCTTCAAGTCGCTCTCCGGTTCAGACAACTGCCAGCGCAAGATGAAATGGACCGCGCCGACGTGGTCCCGGAGCAAGAGCGGTAAGTCTTCAAGACGCTGATCGTGCCGGAGAATCGTCAGGGTGTCTTGCCAGGCAAGTCGCTGGACACTGTCGTCCGAGTCGAGGAATAGAAGGTCGGCTGACGGACGTTTATTGACGGGATCGCGCCCTAACGTGGCGTACACGGGGCCGTCGCAGGGACCATCCAGCTCATCAGGGCATTCAAGCCGCAGAGTGCGGTTGTGGCAGCGACGGACGGAAGCCGCCGGAGGGTTGGACCGCCCAGGACGCACAGGGCGAGCGGGAACGAGGGTAGCGAGGGTCATAAAAATTTCTTCACGGACGGCCTGGCCGTGTCTTCGTGGAACTCTGAGCTCGGCTGATGGTCTTGTTCTTGTTTGGTCGCTGGAGTTCTGAGCTCTGGCGCGCGAATCTGCGAATGTTCGAGATTCCGTGTTGGCTCGGTTCGAAAACCCACGGTTCAGCCACTCGTCCAACTCGTACTTAACCGACCACGATCTAAAGCCAAAATTAAAGCTGCAAACTTTGAATGTGGATTAGACAACAAAGGGCGGGCAAAGGTGTAGTATGTTGGAGCGTGTATCTTGGCCAGTAGAGTAGGAAGAGGGGCTTGGCAAGTTGCTTGCAGATAGAGAACGGATGTATTTTGCTACTGCTTCCTGCCCTACGGTGGTTACGCCCGCAGGCGTCGCTAACGACCCTTGTAGCTGCAGACTCCCAGTAGCTAGATATGAAACGACCCAGTTCTGGTCTAAATGTAGAGCTGCTCCGCAGCCATCTCAACGTGAGCGTTACTAATTCCAACATAGTAGTAGTAAATCCTACTATTCTTGAAATCTAACCGAATCCTGCTCACGGTATCGCATCGGTATGATGAGATGAATCAACGGCCCGACACAGAATCAACACGCTGCTACCGGTACCACAGAATTTAGAATCAATTTTCTGTGTGGATCTGGCTGATTTTTGCGTAAATTCTGTTCAAGTTTTGACAGTGAGTAGGTTAGGAAGGGGTGAAATCAAACTCGCAAAATCAAGCCAAGCATTCGTTTGAATTCTTCTTAACACGTCACTGGCCCGCGCTTTCAGCTCCTCTGGGTGGTTCCTGGCGTTTAGGGTATTCTAATGAGGTCCTAAGCGCTAGAAAATGAAAATGTTTTGTTTTGACATAGATGTTTTCGAGCTCTGAAATTGTGCTTCTTTTGAAATTTGAGGACCATGACGTCCATCCTCGAATACCGTAAACTATCAAATAATGGCCATTAAACTCTGTGGTAGCAACATCGTCCCTAAGCTTAACTGTGCTATGAGCATTGCGTAAACGACACAAGACAAAGTTTTTCAAACAGAAGCACCGCCAACGACAGTTTTAAAGAATCTAAAGAACTGCGAATAGTTCTTACGAACTACCAACTGCGAACTCACCTAGATACCTGACTATAGAAGAGCAGGTATGCTGACGTCAACGTCTCGCTTTGAAGTTTCGACTCATTTATCACAGAAACCACTTCATCGTCGATCCGGAGCCACTGATCGGAAGCTCCAACATCTCTCCGTGAATCTTGATGTCGCACATACGCAACGTAGTGACCAGAGTCGATGGAGCTTCCAAGATGAGCACACACCGCTACCAGCTCGAACTTGGCGCGCTTCTCTTCATCCCGGAAAAAGGCGTTTTGAGTGATGTCCAGGAGCTCACCACTTCCACACGGAAAACCCACTCGAGTATCCACTTTTTCGGTACGTCCTCTCATTGACGTGTGTTTGAATCGTTGCAGCCGCAGAATCAGCACTGGCGGCACACGCTGCAGCAGAATTTGGGTAAGACGAGTCGTTTTGGCTTGGCAGTAGCCATCGCAGAACACGCGGTTCTCGCCTGATAGCTGCTCCGGGTGGCGAAAGTGCTCCAGACAATCGGCAAGCGTTTGGCTCTCCTTTTCTTGGCTGATTGTAAGCGATATAACTCTGTAGAAATAGAGACATTAGTGCAAATTTACACACAACCTAATGAACCATCAACGCACCGTTGTTCTTCGTGATGACACGTAAGGTTCGCACAGCTGCAGCACTGCGACCCACGTACGGTCTGCCCTGAGAAGAGATCAGTAACTACCGAAGCATTTAGCCTCAGGAAATGGTTCCAGCGTACTTCACCGAGGTTCGCTACACAACAAAAAACCAACAATATTCAGTCGGTTTAATCACCACTAAACACCATCCAAAACTCAACCCACCAACAGCTTGCATGTAGGATCTCGGGTCGTTCGGGTCATAGCTCTTCAGTTTCTTCAAGAACCACTTCTCGGCCTGCGAAAACTGGATCCGTTCCTCTTCATCGGAGCGAATAGGCTGAGCTGGAGCACGCAGCAAATCGTGCAGCAGTTCAAGTAAGAACGTCAGAAACTCCTCCGCGTCCTGTTGTTCCTGTCTTGAAGCAGCACTAGACACCAAGTAGGTGCATCGACTAGCGGCGGATCTGAACCGCCTCATCTTCTGCTGGTTGCCGTCTCTGTTGAGTCTGTGTCTGTCTTGTTCTCCTCTGCGTCTGGTTCCTGCTTCAGCTTCGAGCTCCAACTCGTCCTCATCTCTGTCAAAAGTGGGTGAAATCCCTCTCAAGACACTCACAAGCGTCTCGGCCACCAGGAGCTTCTGTACTTGCGCGTCATCTGCCTCTCGAACTACGTGCAGTTGTGTACGCATACGCAGCGCTCGATCCACGCTGTCCAGGAAGCTTGGGACCGCTGCGACGCATTGTAACACAGCGTTTACGAAGCACAGATTGCCATTATTGACCAGTCCACAGGGCATAACCGCTTCCTGCTGCTGGTTGTCGAATGGAGGCGCTTGGACGTCGTCTACTTCGATTTCTTCGTCGTCATCGTCGATCGAGCCGATCCCGAGCCGCATCAGAGGCCGCTGCACCCAGGATTTGAGCCACCTCCGCAGCCACAGCGTCGTCTGAGTCCACCAGAACAGCAACAGCCACGGAACTCGAGAAGACCTGGCCCGTAGAGGCGAATCACCGGCGAATGACGAGGCCTCGCGCCAATTCGCCATGCTGTTACCGTAATGGAGAAGTCTAGCTTAACTTTGGTCGGACTAATTTTACACAAAATATATCCCATTGTGTGCTGACCAAAATTAAACAAAAAGTGCAAGTACTAAAAAATGGTATTGATGCAATAATTTTGTGATTGTCTAAAAAGTCTTTTTGGTCGAGCTAAATCGTCTCTCATATTTGATCGGACTATTTTACACATTTTGAGTTTTGTATAATGTTACCTCGACGAGCGGCTATGGCGGCGCTGAGCCGCTCAGCGTCTGTGCTGACGCGGGGCTTCGCTGCGAAGCCCAAGATCCAAGTGCCTGTGGACAGAGAGAAGGTGCACGAGACTCCAATCGTGCAGAACTGCGGTGGGGGCTTCGTACGCTGGATGGGCCCTGGAAGTCGTTTTCAGATGTATTGCGCAATTCTGCTGTCCGGGAGCCTCGTGTATCAGGCGGACGCCAGCGCCAATATACTGGAGGTGCTGGCTACGAGTGGAGCCATCTGCAGTGCATCGGCTACAGTTTTCTTTGGGGCTAAAAGACTCTGCGACAGAGTGGTCACGGACATCGTCACGTGCCGGAAAATGGGCAACCCGGATGAGTTCGTGCGCGTGTCTGTCATGGGAGTGGGGGTAAAGGAAGTGCTGGAAGCCTCGCCAAAAGGTGCGTCCACAGGGTCTTGTAATGAGGTTGGATGGGGCTGACGGAGTGGTGAATGTTGTAGATTTCAAGTTGCTTGGATTCGATGGCGAAGATGCCTACAGTTTTGCGTTGGGTGGCCGACAACTGCAGTTGGACACATCCACTGGTGAGTGCGTGAACCGCAAGGCACTGGACATGCTGATGCAGGGAAGGCCACTCGTTACTAGGAAAGTCAAGCAGGGCAAAAAGGGGTCACGCAGATAGAAGAGTTCAGGGTCGGACACGTTTTGACATTTGCTCCGTCAGATTGAAGACAATTCAAGTTAGACCTCACGATTCATGTTGCTGGCCAAGAATTGCGGATGCTTGTTGTCGGTATCCCAACAAGCGTGGCTGGAAGTGCTGTCTTGCACTGAACGCCTTCGTGAGTGCAGATACCTCAATTTTAAATGTATTCAGTAGAGCTGAGCGCCACGTTTACCATATTGGCTCCGGCGAGAAGTGTAAAGTTGCAGGCCCCCATGCGCGTTGTACACTGAACATGTTTGGCATGGAGCAACGCGAGAATTGCACTGACTGCTCTCGACCAATTGTTAGTGATTTTGATTCACAGATACTAGGACTTTCACAATAATCTGCCGCCGTCAAGTCGGTGGAAATCTCAGCAGCAGTCCCGAGGTACTGTACACGCAGATCGTTGGCAGGTTGTGTGTGGTGTTTCGGTGGCGTTCTGCTCTATAGCGGCCTACATTACTAAGCTACAATATTTCGGACCCTATTTAGTAGCATATCGATGCTGCTGCCTGGCACAAGTCTACCACACCGTTGAATCAACGTATTGACGATTCGGAATCATTGCCTCCAGCACGACCACCAACAACTAGCACCAACCATACCGGTACGCAAGAAAAACCGCTGGCCACAGGGTGTTGGCGGCTGGGTGGCTGAGCTTCACGTTGCCAGCACCAGACGTTTGGATGGCGGAGACCGCAGTGCAACAACGACAAGCACATCTCCATGAGCGTAGCCATGTTCCGACTACATGAGTCGGTAGCCGGTTCATCCGCTTCAACTAAAAATTCCAAGATCGTATCCTCGACCACCTCGACGACCACCCGTTCTCGAAATTCGAACGATCCCACAGCAAGCAAAGCCGCGTTATGCTGGCCAAGGGCGGACCCTCCCGCACCGAATTCGGAATTGAAGTCACGACGAGCGGCTTTATTCGGCAGCCATGCGGTGACGAAGAAAGGAATGGAAGTTAGTTCCAGCCGGCTGCTTCGGCTCCACCAGCGGCACGGCAAATCAATCGACGACGGCTTTGGCGACTCGGTGCTGATTTCTTCTCTGATACTTTAGCCGCAACGGACCGAAATTTCCTGACGAACCAGTCGCAAGTGTGTTTGAAAATAGATTTCAGCCAAGAAAGAGGCTCGAGCTGCATCGCAGACAATGACGACCCCCCAGTGCGAGTTTTGCTGGACGTTACTGATAGCGAATGGTCAGCACCGATTGAAGACGATTCGGGCTGCTGCGCTTGACTTAATACAACGGCCAACAGCAAGTGCAGTACATGTACCACACGTCGAGCTGCAAAAATTGCTGCGTTTGCTGAGTCGTTATTTCAGGGCCGCACACGCTCGCTCGATCGCGAAGGAAGGTGGCTTCGCTGTACCGCTTGCACTCCGGGCGTGGAGGTCAAGGGAAGAACGTGTTTGTTGCAGTGAAATCAGACGTAGATTTTGAGAAAAAAAGTACCCAGCTTTCTTTGTATGCGAGCTTGAAAACAAAAACTGAAAAAAAAATTTTTGCTGTTTTCCCGGTGCGATACTTGGGTCGCATTGATCCGTCAAACTAAAAAGTTTTGACGAAAAAAACAAAGCGTCTATTGCCGCCAAGACTTTTTACTCCAGCTGTCACAGACAGCAGTCCACACACCGTTAGCAGCGCTGGCAGCGACTGTAGAGCCCATACGGCAAGAAATTTCACTTCAATTCCAGCAGTGCCCGCCAAAAATCAACTAATGACTCATTTTCTTACGGTGCTCCAACTGCATACGTTGCTCTTGATGCAACTTATGCAAAGAAAGGGCGTTCCCAACATAGGACATTGCTTACTTTAACCAAGTGTCCAAATTTCACCTTTCCAAATTTCGTCGACAGTGTCGCCAACGCCAATTTTTCACACCATCCGGCTCCCGGAATATTTGACGGCGCCCATCGGCGACAAGCAGCAGCTCATTTACCAACGTGCCCAGTCGAGTGCAAGTCAAGTGCACCGCCGCCCACTTAGCAACAGCGAAATATCAGACTCAGTCGGCGCTCCTTCCGTCGGTCGCCATCATTTTCCAACCCTTCGCCTTTAACGCCAACATGCTGCTCGTCGACAAGCGCCAGCCGCTGCCGCCGCAGGTCTCCGCTAGCCGCAAGCGCAAGATCGTGCTCAGCGACGACTGCAGGGAAAAGCGCGCGCGGTACGCGTGGACTGAGCTCGAGTACGAGATGATTCTGGAAGAGGCCACACTGCTGCGAGAGGAGCTGGAGCTGCTGCTCCTGGTCGCTGTGGACCTGTGCAAAGACCTCAAGTGCGACGACGCGCCCGTGCGCAGCTTCTCAGCTGCTTTGGAGCAGATCGGAGAGCTCATGGCCTCCCCCGAGCCACTTACAGTGCCGCAGATCCGCGAAATGTGCCAGCAAATGCTCACCATGATGCAGTACCTCTGCCGAGTGCACTACAATCACTTTGCGCTCATCGACATGCAAGACCAGCTCCGCGAATGCCGCAACCGCTTCATGCTCTTCATCTGCAAGAACGCCGCCATGATCGGGCTGTAAACATCAATGAGCGAACTTAACTTATGGGCGTCAGTGCCCTGTACCATAAATGCCACACTAGGTAGCTAGAGCAACCGTGTAATATATCGCTGAGTTTCAGGCCATATCTGACACGTTTACATTTTGCAAAAAAGGTTTCTTGGCGTAAGTACAGCTCTTGTCAACCGCCGCTGCACTGCAGTTCGGACTTTAGCGTCAGTGGCCATCGTAATTCTGTTTACATGCGCGACGTAGGCCAATTGAGCACGGCGAATCGATCTTTAGCGTCCGAAGCGAACTGAGCGATTGCCTTGAGGTGGTGGTCCAATGGCACATTGGGGTTCTCCTCAAACCACGACACGAATTGGCGGTGCTATACAAAACACAGCAAGACTCAATCAGTTTAGATGAGAACCATATTCAAGAAGAACGTTTGCTTACGCTTTTCTCCATGTTGTCGAAGCCTGCCTGAACACCGCGCAGTCTGTCACCGATTTCGTCCGCGAACTGCTTGAATGCCACTTCTGCTAGCTCCGCTTCATCGCCAGGCGCATTACTGCTTGCCTTGACAACGCACTGCACCAATTGGTGGCCCTCGCGAAGCTGATTCATCTCCGACGTGAGACCGACCACCGATACGCTCTTGCACTGCATCACCAGGTTGATTTCCTCGTAGAAGTTCACCAGAGCTCCATCTTGCTCCGTCTGAAAAATAGTTAGATTAGTTTTCCTAACAAATGTACAAGTGGAGATCGTACCCGAAGAATGTCCAAAAAGCCATCAAAGATCGTCGTGGTGTTCATGTCGAAGGCCTTCGTATGGTTCATCTTGAGCAGCGACTCTAAGGAGAACCTTGCTTTGTAATTCACCACGAATTCTTCGTTGACAAGATTGGCAAAGTCTCGAAGCAGCCTGATCACTTTGGTAAACTTGGAGCTCGCGCAGATTTGATTCAACGCTCGGGTCACAAGTTCCATTGATTGTCTGTAATCAAGCCAAGTGGTTAGTTTCAACTACGCAACTGAATATCGCTCATATTATCCTACTTGACGTGTTCAGCGCGTGAAGCGATCTCCATCTTCAGCAAAAGGCATTGGAGTTTCTCCTTCACCATTGGTACTGCGCGAATCTTCACCAAAAACTGTTCACACTGAAGAACAGTTAGCAATCAGAAAAGATATTTGTCACTCCATTTAGTAAACTTACACGTCCAAGCTCTTCAAAGTCCCCGGAATACGCATCGAGAGCATCCTGCTCAGCCTTATTAGGCCACATGGATATAACTGTTTTGATGTTCGTGTCTTGGAGATACATGGCAGTCAGGATGTTCACATCCTTCGCCACCTCATCAAATGGCTTCGTGATATGTTGCAGTGACAACTCGAGGGTCACCGCCTTGTTTCCTGTCATGACTCGCACCTTGTCCTTCTTCGTCGTTAAATGATGTTGAGTCAACTCGGCATCTCTCGTCTCTGGAACAGCCTCACAAGAGCTCTCCACAGGGTTGTCGATATCCCGTACAAAGAGGCTCCTAATGTGAGCTTGGGATGCAGCAGAGACCCGCTGGTGCGCGTTTTCCTCATTGACTCGAGTCCAAATGGACCCGTTGAAAGGAGGTGGCGCGCGGTCAGCTCTCGGAACTTCTGCTAAGTGCCATTTCCGACGCCTAGTTGTTGGCACAGTAACTCGGCCCGCAACTGGTACAGGTGCTGGCTCAATTTCGTTTTGAATGGGGCCATCTAAACTGGCCGGGTTGACTCCATCCTTACGCATTCGATTCTCAACAGCAGGCCGAGGGACACCCATTTTGAGCATTCTCCTGTAACACTCCAATGGATCCTCCACAACTGACGTAGAGTCTGCATCACTGGTGTCCTTTGTGGATTTCAGTGAGGTCTCCTGCAAAACGAAGACAAATGCAGTTAGTAACTCTTTGATCTGTTTGGGCTGTGGAATGTGAAGTTTACACACCTTTTGCTCTGATTCTTCAGGATTTTGGTCTATCCACGCTCTAGTCGGCTTGAAAGAATCCCCCTTTCTCGTTTTACATGGAAACACCACGAGTTCATTAGATATCAAGCAAGCAAACACGAGAAGCGCGCCTACCCCAATGAGTCGGAGGATCCCAGCTTGGCATTCCACTTTCTGCGCAGCCCGCAAGCGAATTTGCGCCAGGTACATCGTGAAAACTCAATCTCAAAAGCTTGGGTTGTTGCTGTTTCTGCCTTTCTCCAAAATGTTCTCTGTAATTCAAAAAGGGTGAGGATGAGAGACTTGTGACCTGTCTCCGTCTATTTTTTTATTGGTAAGCCTTGATCTTTCCTTGCTGTTTTTGCCTGCTGCTCATTTCGAGTAAAATTTGCGCTGCACGTCTTCAAGAACATCCCGGCACGGCACAACAGCGCCCAGCTTGATGCACATCAAGAAAGCACCAGCAAGCTTACGATGCAGAGAATACACCTCCTGTGGCGGGGGTGTCAGACGGCCGTGCATGAACACCTCCGTGTGCTGGCCGAGTCTGGTTGTCAGCTTGCTCTTGTGGAAATCAAAAGGCTCGTGCGACCTGAAAGGCTCACCGACCACCATACCTGCTGCAATATGAGCACGCAGCATTGCTGGAGACTCATCGCCTGTAAGGAAGTGCATCTTGATGGAATAGTCCACCAGCATTTTCTCGTCCACGTTTGCCGCAGCCCACACAATGTTGAAGTAGTCATCCACAAATGCCTTCGGATACGCGCGAGCAGCGCCAAAGTCAACAAGCCCAATCGTGTCCGTGGATGCGTTGTACATAAAGTTACTCCAGTTCGGGTCGGTCTGCATGAAGCGCCAGTTGAAAAGCTCGTGAATCGTGAGCTCCAAAATACGGCGGGCAATACTGTTGCGAACGTCCTGGGAGAGATGGACAGCTTTGTCCACAGCAACACCGGAGATCAACTGCGTTGTCAGGATGCGTGCCGTTGACAGCTCACGGTACACGCGTGGCACAACGTACTTCTCACCCATGCCGCTCTGTTCAATAAGCTCCTTAAAACGTTCTTGATTCTCCGCCTCGTTGACGTAGTCGCACTCGGCCGTGAGCTCTTCCTTTCCGACACGGATGATCTCGTCGATGTACAGACCACGCGGCAGGATATTGGTGTACGTCACTAGCCTCTTGAGGTTGAGCAGATCGCTGCCAATGGACTCGGCCACACCTGGGTACTGGATCTTGATCGCCACACGGTCTCCATTCAGCAGGGTAGCACGGTGTACCTGAAGCGATAACATCCAAGTCAAGAACGCACGTCACGATTTAGCTTTTTTCACAAAGCAAAACTTTGAGGCAAATGGTACCTGCCCGATAGAAGCAGCAGCAATGGGGACATCGTCAAATTCCTGAAATTTGCTACGCCAGTCGTCACCAAGCTCAGACTTGAGCTGATGGTGCAGTTGATCCTTCGGCATCACGTGCGCACTACAAAAATATAATCAGAAAACCGTCTTCTTCAACCACCGCAAATCCTTCAACTTACTTCTCGCGAACGCGATCCAGCGCCACAGCCAGCTTTGACGGGATCATGGCTTCGTCCTGAATACTCAGCATTTGTCCAAGCTTCAGCGCTGCTCCTCTCATCGTACACAGAGTCTCCGCCAGCTTTTCCGCGTTGGAGTCCGACACCAGCGCGTTGTACGTCCCATTCTTGCCACCGCTTCGAACGATTTCCGCTGCCGTTCCCACAGCAAGTCTTGCTGCGAGGCCTCCGAAGCCCAAAATACGGGACAATGGGGACGACGGAACGTGCTTCTCTTCCCACACCTTGCGAGGCGGCTCTTCCTCCACTACAGGGTCCACTAGCACCTTCTTTGGATCAGAAACCTTCTTCACCTCGATCTTCTCAGTCTTCACCTTTAACTCTTGGATTTTAGGCGTCTCTATCTGCTCCTTAAGCACAGGTGCTTTCTCCTGTACTTTAGCTTCTGTCTGAACAGGCCCAGAGGGGGCTATAGGCGGCGTATGAGACGTGGACCCTTCTCCATTGAGGAAATAAGGCACGAGGCGAGCCAATTCCGTCGCGTGCTTGGACAGCTGCCCGCTCTTGGCGGCCACGTCGGGTCCCTGCGTACGAGCCACCTGCTCCGCGACCTTGCCGGCGCCTTGCAGCACGCGTACGAAGTCCTGTGTCCACATCCTGAGCAGTTCGTCTCTGTGTGCGGCTGCGGATTGCTGCTTGGATGGAATGAAGGTCACTGCGCGTGTCAATACTTGTCACGGATATGGTGTTCGATACACGAATTTCAAGTAACGATTCGATTAAGTACGTAAAGATCTCCCTTTTTGCCTTCAACGCCACAACCAGAACGGAAGCAACAATGGCCGGTAAGGCTCTTCTTGTCTTGATGGACACGTGGGTATTACTGTGTGTTAACTGAGTGTACGCAGAGCAAGTCCGAGCGTCTCACCTGCTGATCAAGCACAGCGGCTCACGTCGCCCTGCGTCGCGTCTGTCCAACAACATCACGCGTTCCAAGGAGGAGGCCATCGCTACGCTGCTCGGTAGAACTTTATTCCTAGCTACGTGGTAAATGAAGATGGAACTGACTGTTGCATACTGTTGGAAGACCTGCGTGGTCAGATCGTGTCGGGCCAGGCTAAGTTCGATGACCTGGCGGTGCAGTACAGCGACTGCAACAGCGGCACTCGCGGCGGAGACCTGGGTCCGTTTGGTCGTGGCATGATGCAGAAGCCCTTCGAGGACGCCACGTTCGCACTTCAGGTCGGCGAGCTCAGCGACGTCGTGGACACGGATAGCGGAGTGCACATCATCCTCCGCACGGCGTAATTGAACGCCTGCGAGATCGTGTTTACGACTTTGGACAAATTGGAATTAACGGAATGAAAACTCGGTTAACTTTCTCGTTAACGTCAAAAGAAAATGATGAAATACGTCTAACACTACGTCATTGTCGGTGCTCAGCCGGCTTGGGCCATCTTCCGTTCGTACAACATCACGTCGCTGCGTTTGCGTTGGCGGTGCACGATGGATTTCAATGGGAGGAGCTTCGACAGAGGGCTGCTGCATGTTGTCTCGGAGTCAGTTTCTTGTGATGACGACAGCGACGTTGCCAACACTATATCCTTCACTCGCAGCTTGCTGACGAACATGTTGCTTTGGTCAACTTTGACAACCCACTGCAGGTTATCCGACTTCACGAGACTCTTGGCAAACGCATTCAACTTGCCTGTTTCGTTGTGAATATGCTTGGAGAAGCTACCAAACGGCTCCTCCGTTGGAAGTTGCGGGATTTTGACGCTAGGGTTCTCTCGTTGCACCAATTCCGCCCAGTCGTACAGTGAACTGTAGCGAGACCACACGAGTAGCGTGTTCTTGGTATCCGTTTTCATCTTGAGCTGATACTCGACGAATGGCCTATCTGTTCGGCCTTGAATCCGACTGTCTACAACCTTTGCCGTCGTAACGTAAGCATACTGATTCACCTCGCCCTTCTTGGTTGGTAGGGCCCAGTCTCTCGTTTTCAGTAAGGAAGAAGATAAAGTCGATCTCTTACGACGCTTGAACACGCAGGTATCAGCATCGACACGGATGCCCCAGTGAAGATGATCGCCATTGGTTGCAGCATCCAGGAACTGGTTCAGCTTGATCACTCGCTCTTGGATAATCTTGTCCGAGAAGTTGCCAAATAACTGCTTGCTTGGTAGCTCCGGCACACTCTTCCTGAAATGCCCCTGCTTGGCCTGCATCGTTTCTGCTAGCTTTCGAAATGTGCTGTAGCGGTACCACACAAAGAGCGTGCCGCGAGTGTCAGTCTCGAGCTGCAGTTTGTACTCGACAAATTGTTGGTTGTCTCGAAAGGCGATTCGACTCTCGATCACCTTGGCAGACAGCAGAGCAATCTCCTTCTTCTTCTCCAACTTTCTCTCGAGCTCAGAAATGCGATGTCGTAATTGTCTGTTCTCCAGTCTCAATTTTCCTTCCACCTCGTTCTTCTTGCTCTCGATCTGCTTGTTCTTCATGTCGGCTGTGAGCTGCTCCCTAAGCCAAATGTTTTGAGCCACCAACTCTTTGTTCACCTCCAGTACAGCATTGGTCACTTGTATTGCATTGCTGGAAGTAGGATTCATCTGCGGGGGAGGTGGCAACCTCCATTGGTCTTCGTTGTTGTCTCTTTCCTCGCGCTGGTCGTTCATAACTGTTCGGTCTTAGTCGTGTCTTTAGCGTCCAGCATCAACTTGCAACTTGAGCTCTAAGCGGCAAGATGGAGACTGAACTTCTTCACTGGGGAGCGCAACAGCTAAGTGGTGCCAGAACGTTCCGACTGAAACCGCATGCAGTGGAAACCTGGAAACCGGTAAGTGAGACGTGAAATGGGGTTAACATTTTGTTTTGGATTCACTATACTGCGGAATTGAAGTTGAAGTTGCATGCAACTAAAAGACCATCACTCTGTCTCGGTGCTTTTGTTAACCTGGCACTTTTGATGCCCAGTGAAACAGCCCGAGATCTCTGTGGAACTTCCACTGCAAGGCTGCCACCAGGGAGGTATGTAACGTCACCCAGGCCATTCCTCTGAGACTTTCAGCTCGAGAGTGCAGTGTACAGGAAGGAAAGTCAACACATCGTCAGGTTGCTCGTAAGTGTGAATGGTGGTTAACCCAAGGCACAGCGAAATTGCTCCATCAGAGTTTCGTCTTCATCCAAATCTTTGTGTACGCACCACGTTAAAGTACTTCGTCTTCACGAAAAGGACTGAAAGGAACAAAAGCATTACGCAGAACTTCCATCTAATGTGCCTTGCTTGCCGTTAGCTCCGACACTGTAGCCTTCTGAAACCTCTTACCGCGAGGGGGCGAGTATCCTTCGCCATTCACGCTTACAACCGCACTCCGTTCCTAGACTCGCTAATCGGGCCGTCCGTTGGTCGGGATTGATGCGCGCAGCCATGAGTACACTTGCCGCGCTCTTCTTTAGTCCATTCGCGCTTCTGCACGGTACACTTACATCTTGTTAGCAGTCTAATTTCCAGCCGTACTGCCGCGACGGAAGCTGAACGACTTCATCGACAGTCGGGATGACGAACGCGGCGACGACGAGTGCATGCTGGCGGTCGAGATGCTGTCCCGGGACGCGTTCTTCACGCGGCGCTTGTACACGCACGTGTCCTGATCCACACGGATACCCCACTGGAGGTACTCGGCGTTGGTGGCAGCCTCCAAGAACTGGTTGAGCTTGGCCACACGGTCCTGGATGATTTTCTCTGAGAAGTTTCCGAAAAGCTGCTTGTTCGGCAGTTCTGGGATCTCCTTGCGCTTGTATCCGTTCTTCGTCTGCAGGGTAGCGGCAAGGTTACGGAACGTGCTGTAACGGTGCCAGACATAGAGCGTGCCTCGAGTGTTGGTCTCGATCTGAAGCTTGTACTCGACGAACTGTCGGCCCTCACGGTAGGTGATGCGGCTGTCCACAACCTTGGCGGAAATGAGGGAAACTTCTTGAGAGCGCACCAGCTTCGTCTGGAGCTGCAGAACCTGCTGCTTCAGGCGCTCGTTCTCACGCAGCAGCTCAGCGTCAGCGTATTCCGCTACATTAGAGGACAGGGTCGAGCGAAGACGGTCATTCTGAGACACCAACTCGCGGTTGAGATCTAAAGCAGCCTCAGCGGCTTGCTTGGCGTCACGAGCAGCTGACTCTGCCTCGGCAACCTTGGAGGCAGCTTCAGTAAGAGCACGAAGTGTACGCGGAGACACGGGCCCTGAAGGTCCATCCTCCAGTTCCTCCAGTTCCTCCAGTTCCTTGTCGCTCTCGTCACTCCAGTCATCTTCCACAGGCTCCTGTCACACAAGAATATCCTTAGCAGACCATTCACAAAACCACTAATGCAAAAAAGAGCTTACCGGCTGGGGGTCGCTGTGTTCACGCTCCTCCTGCATCGATTTCTGGCGGATACGTTCGGCCTCTTCCTCCATGGCAATCTTGCGGAGGCGCTCCTGCTCCCGCTCACGCTCCTTTCTCACACGCTCGACCAGCAGAGCGAACAGGAACCGCTGCTTGCGGCCACGCTCCCGAGCCTGCAGTTTAATAACACCAGCACGCAGAGTCCGGAAACGCTTAGCCTGGAGGCCACCGCGGGTAATGGCCTGGATCTCCACCACTGCAGCACGCTGGCGCACGAAGCGCTTGCGGTGCACGTACCCGTGCATCGTCTTCTGAATAAGAATGGCGTGATCCTTGAGAATCACGTTACGACGGTCCTCCAGTCTCTGCAGCAGACCGGAACTGAAGTAGACCTTGGTCTTACCAACAGCGAACTTTGTGTTCTGCATCGTAGTGGCCATGTCGGGGATCAACTCCTTGAGCAGACCGGCAACCATCTCGGAGGGTTCGGCATCGCGCAGAGCCGATGGGCAAATAATCTGGAAACGCTGCTGGAACTCCACAAGAGGAAGGCGGTTGGGGAAGGCCGCACGACTAATGCGGATAGCGGCAATCACACCGGCGCAACGTAGCTGCTCCACAATCATGAGGCGGTTGAACTCCACCGCGCTCTTGTTGGCGTTCGGCTTGATACAGCGCACGTACTGTGACGAAGTCTTGTTGATGGTCTCCATCAACTCCGAAAGCTGCTTGCGGAAGGCGCCAGCGATAGTGTTTCCCACCAGGAAACCCTTTTGGCGGCCTTCTTTGCCGTGCTTGCCGCGGCTGTTCCGCTTGGTGCCCTTCTGCGTGGGCGTGAAGATGCCCGAGATGACACCGCTGGAGCTGCCGGATAGAAGCTGCACCATATCCGTAGGGAGAGTGTCCTTGTTCTTCTCCAGGAAGCCCGTACCGTTGTACGTCACGTCGCCAGCGTAGTGGTGGATAGTGAATTCCAACGGATTAATCCGGTTCTTCTCAATGCTGGGGTGGTCACTGCACGCGTCCAAGACCTTGCTCACAAATGTGCTGTCTGTGGCCTGAGGACGAAGCACTTCCTCGTTCAGCATACCGACGATACCCATACGACCTTCAATCAAGTCTAGGATGGGCTGGTTGTCCTCGAACGTCACAAGTGTAAGCGGGATGCCTTCATCCACGTACTCCTGCTGCACGTCCTTGAACACGTCGCTGTTGAACTTCTGCTGCAGCTTCTCGTTCGCATAGTTGATGCACAGCTGCTCGAAGCCGTTCTGGTCGAAGCTCTCGAAACCGAAGATATCTAGCAGACCAATGTGGGTCTTGACGTTGTTCGTAGAGCAGATAGCCTTGTTGATACGGTGCACGAGCCAGTCGAACAGTTGTGTGTACATGCCCTTAGCCAGAGCGTCGCGCAGGTCTGAGGCCTGCTCGGCGTTCAGAGGGATTGTGTACGACTCGGAGCCGGCCGTGATGGAGCGCTCCAGAAGCGTCGAGTGCAGGGCAGCGCTCTCAGTTTGCAGCAGGGCGCCGACATTGTCCACGATGTCCTCGTTGCTGACGTGAGACTTCTCACTGTCATTGCTGTTTGGCTCAAACTCGACTTCGCCCAGGTTCAGAATGGCCGCCACAATCTCAAAGATGGCACTCTGCTCCTCGCGAGTGATACCAATAGTGTCCAGAGCGTCTTGGGTGTCCTTCAGGCACTGGACGTCATCAATACCAGTCAACTCGGCGTCAGCTCCTTCCGTCACGTACTTGTAGCTGGTGACGTCTCCACTGAGCTTGAGCTCCGCCTTGCGGTCCTCCGGCAAGCAGAAGATCTGGTAGAAGATGTGGTAGTTGCGTTCGCCTTCCGTCTGTCCGACCACGCGGCTCTTCTCGAGCAGATACGTCTCACAGAGACAACCCACAAGAGATCCCATACTGTCGAACTGGAGCTGCGCGAACTTTCCGAATCGACTCGAGTTGTCGTTTCTCTTGGTCTTGGCATTACCGAAGGACTCGAGCAGCGGGTTACTCTTCAGCACTTGGTCAATGACCTTCGTACCGTGGTTGCCTCCTCCAGAGATGGAAGCCAGGTGGTTCATCATGATCTTCACGGTCTCCGTCTTACCGGCACCGGATTCTCCACTCACGAGGATGCTCTGGTCCACTTGCGTCCTCTTCATGTCCATATAAGCCATCGCCGAGAGAGCAAAAGGATGCGGAGGCAGAGAATCACGCGGCTGCTCCAAGTACTGCTCGTACAGGTCTTTCCCGTAGAGATCCAGCCACTGGTACGGGTTCACTGCGATACAAATGGCTCCGGTGTACGTGTACGGCATCTTCTTGGCGAAGCGGAGCTCCAGGTTCTTGAGCACCGCAGGCTCGTGCAGGTGGTTCAAAGTGCACATGTCGTTGGCTCCGTCCGCGTCGAAGACGTTGCAGATGGGCATGGCTTCGTCCGAGACCTCTCCAGCCAGCCTGGCGATGTCGCGGATGTTCACAGTCTGCTCCAGGCCGTCGTCCTTGTCCCACTCGCCGTCGTCGTTGGGCTGCAGCCGCACGAGCGCACTTTTGCCGTCCTCCAGGCGCCGCACGACCACCGCCTTCTTCCATACCTGCTCGTCGTGCGGCACCCAGACCATGGCGCCGTTGTCCAGCATGCCGCCGGTGGCTGCTGCGTCTTCCGCCATGCTGTGTGCGTTGGCTGCTAGTGCCTGTTTCGCGTACTGGAGCTGGGGGAGCAACCTGCTCCTGACGCGGCGATCGTGGAGTCGTTCGTTTCCCCTTGGGAGCTGACTCGATAGTGGGCACCAGTCGAGTCTCTCCCTCTTGTCCTGGTCTTTCCTCGTGCATAACTGCCGCAGCAGCTGTGAACTGAGTTTGACCCAAAAACACAACAGGACACGACCCAAATTTAGAGGAAAAGGTGCAGCCGGTGAAAATGGCAAAGACTGGTTTGGCGATGCCGTCGATTCTTGAGACTTGAGACTGTTGGAGTGATTTCGCTTAAGAAATTCCACTTGATTGCGGAGCAACTACAGTGCATACATGACGGTAAAATCTGGTTGAGTTTCTCAGCTTGCTACATGTAGCCAAGTTGCAACGACTGGACGTAGCGACATTCCCAGAAACAGTCAAGCACATCGTGCGCCACAACGCAGGATGCAAGGCAACTTTTACGTTGGCGGAAGCGATCACCACCTCACTACATGTACTTACATTGATACAGAGGCATGTAAGTGAGTCTTGTCAATGTAGAGCACTGAGGAATGCAATGAATCGCGGCGAAATTCGGGTGGGCAAAGTGCGTCGTCAGCTTGCTTACCCTACCGCGCATGCCATCTTCGTGTCGTCTTCTCGGTGCGCGCGCCGCTCAGACGGGAGCAAATCGCACCGGAGTGGCGATTTCCAAATTGTTCCCATTCCTCCCTTTTTCAGGACGTTTTTGCCCAAAATCGCGCTGTGTTCAGCGTACCCATCTGACGGTCGCTGGTAATGCTGCGACGACTCCGCCGGCGCCAAGCGAGCAAATGGAGAAGAGGAGGCAGGGCGTTACGAGGGTGAAGGCGGGTGCAGTGCGCTAGAAGGACCTACGCACGCCATGAACGCCTTCCTTGACGAAATACTTAAGGTGTGACTACAGCACCTTCGACCAAAACAACTGGGGGCTGCCGCTTTCCCGACAATCGTTGTCCATCTTCGCTAAAGGCGACGGGGTCAGCAAAGTGTCTGCTACTCTAGGTGGTCTACATACCTACAGACACTTTGGGCACTGCGATCAGCTTCGTAGGGACACTGCAAGGTACAGCGAAGAGGAGAGACCGTCACTCGTGACTGGAGTATGTCGCTCACTGACGGTCGCCGAGTTGAAGCGTGCGCCTTTCAGGTCTTAACATTCCCACGCTTTCTTCTTCTGCGCAAGATGCGTTACATCTCTACATGGCATGTAGATGAACACAAGTGGTCATTGCGGTGAGCAGACCTCCCGTGCATTTACGAGCGCACGCTGACGGTGTCCTACTTCTCGAAGTCGCACGCGATACCGAGTCTGCGTAACGCTCGGCTTTCAGCATCTCGTACGCTTATGAAGACGACTGCACACCTTGGACGGTCTGGAGCAATCACCCTCTGTCGACTCCACTCTGTGCTGAAGACCATCATGTCCGTCATGGAGCAGGCCGAGGTGAACTACACGGACGTGGGCGTCACCGAGCTGTGCACGCTGACCGCGCAGTACCTGGAGACGTGCAAGGATCTGGAGTACGGTCGGGTGACGGAGATCCTGGTGTCAAAGCTGATGAGCGCGAGGTTAGCGGAAATCTCTGCAATGTCAGAAAGATTGAAAACTGGCGCAAGCTGAGTGGGGTGCCTGCTACATGTATCTCGTTTGCGATACGAATGGCAACCACGGCAATCGGTCAACTACAAAAGCGTTATCATAAAAGGTTTATTCGGCTGTGCTCCTTCATAATTCTTTAATGGAAACACGAATGTCGATTCCCCGGCGTGTACGAACGTGTATGATGGATAACCAATTCTCAAAGCAACTTCAAAATACGAGTGCGGTACTGCTGAATACCAGAAATGCGAGTGGCGTCTTCATTGCCCCGGCAGAAACGTACACAGATTGCAAACAAATAAAACGGTAGCTTGCCTTTCAACTTTATCTCTGCCCAATGCTACAGTTGCGTATTACCACTGGTATCTGCACTTTGAGGAGAACGTCGACGCTGTCAAATTGGCTTGCGATTGCTGAGTCTTCTAAGTTTAACCGAGCATTTACAGAGGCTTGGCGCACTTCGTCTCGCAGCAGTCGTGGAAGGCCTTGACCAACTTGGCCTTGCCCTCTTCAGTGTCGCTGTCGGCACCTGGAACGAAGTCGTCCCGGCAGTCCTTGCTCACTGCGATGTTGGACTCAGAGTAGAGCGTCGGGCAGCCCACCGCCTGGCAGTAAAGCGGGTCTTCAGCAGTGGCGACGGTAGCGACGACAGCAGCGAGGACAACAGCGAAGCAGGTCTTGAAGTTCATTTTGCTGGAGTTTGGTGACTTGGTGGCGGTGTGTGTTCTGGGGTTGGCTAAACGCGGACTGACTCCTTACGATGGAGTTCTTCGGCAGCAATGCACAAGAGCACCAATTGAGATCCCGCAATAGGATGGGGTACCATGCACAGCAGTCTCGAATCGAGATTCTCTATACAGAAGCGTAGTGACGTCCCATCCCATGAACACATTTGCAACAGCGGACGAAGCAAAGTCGAAGCAAGTTCATTGCTACAGTTCGCGGCATCGTCCAGTGGCCGTGTCGGACTGCGACTCGGAGGGGGTTTTCAAGTTGGGCAATTGATTCGGTAATTACTTTTTCATCGACTCGAGACTCGAGGTTGTGAATGATGAGCGTATTCGTATTGTAACTCCCCAGGTCCATGAACTTGCCTGAGGCAAGGCAAGTTGCCTCCGACGGTGTGCGTTCAGGTTTCTTCAGACGCAGTCAACACTCCGAAAGCCTGTGTCAGCCTGATACTGTAATAAGTCTTCCTGATGCAACACTGGTTCGATTTGAGTTTCACGTGAAACTTTCAACACTCAGTCTTAGCATACTCTGGGCAAACATCAAGCTGCCTGCTAATAGAGGCATGCGTATGTACAGACGATATCTCGTACAACACTGTAGATCGAATTTGACGAAAGCTTCCAAGGCAGTTGTCGCGTGCTGAAGCTTTCTACGACTTTTTCACGGTTTGCTGGGTCGAGAGGAACCGCTAGCGTCTTACATGGCAACAGAAAGGTAAGTGAACGCAATATTAATGGCTTCTACGCTGCTTCCTTCTTTTTAGCGGTTGTAAACGTGTTGCTATGTTTGTCAGCCTTCGCTTCAACTTGACTTGTACGTATGTCTACTTGAGGCACTCGACTAAGACATTCGCTACCTTTTACACACTGCTTACCACACACAGGAAATTGCCTCCGACTCGGAGAAGGTCTTCAAGAACGATGACGTCCGCCTAAAGCTTTATCAAAGCTAAGTGAGCTCTGGCGAAAAATAGAAAAAAAAAACTTATCGTTTTTTTGTTCCCAGTTGGGGACAGAAACCCTTTCGAAATGAAATTCGGATACCAGGTAAGCTTACGCAATTTAGTAAAGCGCTTACTTGGCAACTTCAACTGTTGACAAAGTCGAAGCTGCCCCACGAGGAATGAAGACTACGGGATGAAACGGCAATAAAAGTGGACAAGTGAAGTGCGAAATTACTTTAGCCGAGTCAATGATATTCTGATCTAAGCTGTGAAGCAATTTGAGTCCTCAGTAGGATGGTACGCAGCAAAACGGGACGCAAGAAGGCTCAACGAGCTCATTTGTTTCACTCTATCGAGATAAACCTTGCTGCATAAGCGCACAATTTCAATCGTGGATCTGTTTTAATGTGAGACTCCTGCAGTTGGTCGCTCGCTTTTCCTCGGTAATCAACTGCAACTTTAGTTGCGATAGACGGCTTCTCTATTCGTGATTGCATGTCATCGGGATTTTTATCCCACTCGTCAAGGAGTTTGGCACGGGTCTTTTCTCTACAGACACTTCTTCGATTTCATTTTCGGTCTTCTTGAATTAATACTGCGTAGCAATACATGTAGTACGAATTACTGGTACGAACATGGATTGAAAAAAAATGAATTCCTGTATAATGTTGTATTTTAGCGAACCCGTTAGCTGTTGTTGTTAGCGTTTGCGTGTAGTCCTTGAAAAACGACTGAAGCAACTCGCTTAGTTGCAAGGGCTGCCTGAGGTGCAACTTGCTTGGCAGCACGCAAAGAAATCCCCTCCACGCTTTTCACAGCACTGACTGATCCTGACGTTCGACTCAGAGAAGGTATTGGTGGCACACCCAAGGCTGCTCGGGCAGTAGGCAGCATCGCTGGGCGTGAAAGAGGTGGCGATGACGGCACCGACAAGAACCATGGCGCAAGTCTTGAAGTTCATCTTTGGCGGGTTGGCTGGGTGAGACTTGGGGGTGAAGAGGCGAAAACCAAAATGAGCTTGTTCCAGCTCGTTGTGAAGGCGGATTTGACGCAGGAATACTTATACCATACATGTACCATATACATGTACTGCACCATAAACATGTATGCACTGTACCGTATTCCTTCTGTGCTTCCTGAGTCCTGAAATCCATTAGCCAATCAAGATGCTTTAANAAAAAAAGCGTTCTTTTTGGTATCCATCCGAACAACAGTAAAGAGTATATTTTCGATCTCCAACCACCCATTCCTCAATACTCCCTCCACACAACACACCATTTGACGCAGGAATACTTATACCATACATGTTCTCTGGATTTTATCCAGAGTTTTTGGAGCGATACGAATGCAGGTACTAATACATATCAAACCGTGTATCCTCTAATAACGTATAATTACAAATTATAACATGTTTAAATAAAGACTGCTGATGTTTTGTACCTGGTAGATTTTTATTATATCGGGTGAATGTTGCTTGAACCTTTTACGGGCGACATTAAAAACATGTACATTCGGAGGACACATATATTGCTCATGTACATTCGGAGGACACACACTCTCAGGGTGAGGAATTATATTACTACAGAATCTTCCAGTGACAAAAATATTGTTAGGAAAGAGTCAGTCCCTCCCATCACTGCGTGTTCAGCCGTGACCTCGAATACACTAGTAACATCGTTCATTACCAACTTAAGTCATTTTCGAACTTGACATGTAGTTGGATTCCACAGTAGAAATTCCCTGTCTCGTTCCTTTTCTCTTTTACCGGGTCCCAAGGGCGAGGTGTTCTAGAATATAACTAGTAGGCATCGTTCATTGACAATTTTAGTCATTTTCGATCTT
Organism: Phytophthora multivora; assembly: GCA_001314345.1. Taxonomy (NCBI): domain Eukaryota; phylum Oomycota; class Peronosporomycetes; order Peronosporales; family Peronosporaceae; genus Phytophthora; species Phytophthora multivora. Next base: position 24,457 of record LGSM01000487.1, read on the forward strand.
AGCATCCCAGTTGGATTCCACGGTAGAAATTCCCTGTCTCGTTCCTTTTCTCTTTTACCGGGTCCCAATGGCGAGATGCTATCGTCAAGCTATCCTTAGTACTAGCCTCTTCTACCTACCTCACTGTCGCCGAACGCATTAGCATATCTACTTTTGACAACAACAACACAGGCGCAGTATTGCGGTTAAAGAAATTCACTGTCGTGATGTCGTTGCTACAGCGTCTTCGGCAGGTGCACCAAGAAGAACAGCGAGAAAGGACGCTAACTGCGGTCGAAGAGATCGGCGATAACGTGGGGTATGAAGGATCTGTTCGAGTGACGATGCGACTGTACAGCAAAACGTCATTCTCCCGCGGCGTCCACTTAAACCTGATTGATGCGTGTCCGGAAACGGAATTTCAGGATGTAGTGACAACAATGGGAACATTATCGTATGCTTCACGACAGAAGTTCATTTTCCGCGCTGCCATATGGAGTGGAAACATTGATGACGCGCGTTTTACCATTGGTAACTTGTTGCAGTTACGGTGTGTGGCTAAGGTGGTGATGTGGAACAATATTTTATGCGGATCGTGCCATCGTGAAGACGTTTACGTCTTGTCTGAGAACCAGCTAGCCGAATTGGGTATCAACCCCAACCTTGAGACCGCGTAGCAACGAAACCTGTAATTAGAGGCGTCTCTAGCTCAGAATGTCCCCAGCCAAGCCAGACTTCAGTAGGTGAACGAAGGTACGTCTAACGCAGAAAAGAACCAATAAAGTATCAGTAATGATGGAATCTATTTAGTACTGGCATTGTTTTCTCGTTATGTCAAATTTCAAGTATTTACACGTAATCAAATTTCGGCATTCTAAAATTTAGAGTTTTTTTTAAAAGTATTTTTCATATTCTTGATCAGTTTCGTTCTTTCGCATTGACTCCTCAGCTCTCTTCTTGCTTACCACATCGTAATGTCGGGTGGAAGTGTGCGCGCGCGTAACAGGGAAACGGCTCGTGCGAGATGGCGAACAGCTTCTGAAGCTGAACTGGATAAGGAAAGAGAATATCGAAGAGATTTGAAACGCCGAAAACCTGACAGCAAAAGTAACAACTTTGACATCCCGCCGATATCGCCCGAGAATGTCCGCCGTATCTACACCAATTGCGCCGACCGAATGTCTAATACCTGCATGACAGATCTCGTTTGTTGTGTTTGTGACTGCTTCCATACAAGTTGCGATATCATGACCACTACTACACGGCGGTCACCAGGACTTGTGGAATCTATGTTGAGACGTTTACGAGGGCCTGTGGACTTACCGTACAATCTCCGTGCGTTTTACAATGTTGGAAATATACATGGACCATTTGGCGAAATTCTATTATCCCCGCGAGGATTGGCAGCTGGGGAAAATGGCACAGTGCTTAATTTATGCAAATCGTGCAGAACTTCGCTTTTGCAGAAGCGGTTGAAGAGTCCACCAAACTTTGCGATTGCAAATGGGCTTTTCATTGGTGTTCTTCCAGAAGAATTTTGCGACACCACACCTACTGAAAATGCTATGATGAATCTTGCTCAGCCGACAAAGTTTTTATCTGTGGTGCGGGGCGGAAAACACAGCTCGTTACGGTCACATGCCTACTATTTTCGTGCTGAATCTGCAACACCAGCACATTTGCTACCGAACGAAATTGTGTCGCAAGGGATTATTGGCGTTACAATGACTGGCGCTTTCACCGAAGAACAGAAGCTAAAGACGCTGAAAAAATACGAAGTGCGGTTGGAACGTTTGGCTAAGCAACTGGATTGGTATACCGCTAACAATCATCTCTATTTAACTGTTCAACGTCGCGCTGAGTTGCATCCGGTTGATCACCCAACTACGGTCGTTGTAGACCACACCCATAATTGCGAAACACTAGCCAGCTCCCAGTTTCCTACACGGGGTGGTTTAGACGAAGCAACTTGGAGACACAACGCCCCCGCTTCGGCCCATCATAGCGTTGCAGATGAAGATGAAGGTTGGGAGCAAGCAGCAACAGCTTTGATGACTAACTTTGCTCCACCTGACGATTTTGCAGCGGCTCGTAAATCTGTTTCGCCTCGAGATGTGGTTGTTTACCGATCTTCAGAAATTCTTTCTGATTTTCACTCTGCCTTCTGGCGTTTTTCATTTTGTGAATTATTTCCATTCGGCCGAGGGGTTTTTGATGAACCTCGTAACGTCTCTATTGGTATGGAGGAATATATCCGCTATTGCTTACGACTATCAACGCGAAGGCACGCAAAACACCCTTCGTTTGCCTTAGTCGCATTTGATGTCATTGCTCGTCATCGCGCCATGCAAGCAATTTATATCCGAGCTAAGCTGGCTCCAGGGGTGGCTAATAGCGCTGGATCGGTTACCCGTGACGATCTACTGTTGTACATGCAAAACCAAGAAGATCGTCTACATGCAATGGCTGATGGGCGTCAAATTTCGTGTCTACAAAACGACAGCTCCAATGTGGCAAATTTGTACTCGGGGATATCAGCTGGAATGAAAGCATTTTGGGGCTCCAACGAAGAACGAGCTGACGCACGGCAGCAACTCTTCGCAATACAATTGAAATATGGACAACCTTCGCTGTTTTTCACTGTATCTCCTGACAGTTCCCTATCTTTCCGCGTTGGAAACTTTTCTGGGGATATACCGGCTGATGTTCTTGCTGCGATGGAGATAACTCTTAATGCCTGCGGAGAATATTCTCGATCTCGTTTGGGGCAAATTGCTACACAGAATCCCAATGCGTGTGCAAGGTAACTACATGCTATTATTCTCGGTTATAATAATTGTTTTGACAACACTGGCCTTGCTTAAATATGTGTGAGTAGATACTTTGATCGCATCATGGAAATTATTATCGAAGAAATCTTTGACTGGGATAAAGACAAACAACGTTCGAAAGGAAATGGTGGCGTTTTCGGTACCACAGACGCGGTTTTTGGATCGACGGAATCACAAAGTTCTACAGGTTCACTACACGCACACATCATGGCTTGGATTCACGGAATGCCCACAACGATAGAAGAATTTGACTGGCTTCGGCGTACGAATGGATTCCAAACGCAATTGGTTAGATATATAGATTCTATCATTCGTGCCAGCTACCCGATTGCAACCGAAGTGTGTCCGCTATGCCATGGAGATGGATTAGAGCCTGTTGGATTCACGCAGCAAGCTTTAAAAAAAACACAAAGCGGATCGGACCGTCCTAGTACAATTCGTTGTAACCTATGCGAAACAACATTCGGAGCTGATGAATTGGTCAGGAAATGTGCGAAAAATCTGGGTGAGAAGGATGCTGATAAAGCGCGTGAGCTCAGCGACTCGCTTGCGTTTTATCGACAGGCAATGCCTCAGCCTTTGCCACATGAAAATGGAATCGATACTATCTCTGCAATCATTTCAACACAAGCACTCCTGATGTACCAAACGCACCATTGGTTTCACAGCAAGTCGTGTTTTAAACAATCAAAGAGGACTCCTAACTGTGCAAGCTGTAGAATGTTTTTTCCGAAGCAGATATCCTCTACTACCGCATGGACTGACTCAGACTCGATCGAATTAAGAAGGATGCCTGGAAGCGAGTATTTGAACCCGTATGTTCCTGTCATCAATGAGGTTATTAAAGCTAACCATGACGTAAAAATTCTCAGTGCTAGCGAAGGTACGAAAACTGATACATTGCACTCTCCCCTTTCGCTAACTATTGTTGTATTACTTCCAGGACCTCACATCGCATTCTATATGATGAAATACTCAACCAAGAACCAAAAAGATGTTGAGAATCCACTGGCCCTACATGGTGCCTTTGAAAAAGCTCAAGCAAATGCAGATGCTTAGTTGGATGCGATTCAAACTGGTCGTCGATGTATGCAATCTATGTGCTGTTCTCTCTCTAATGCTCACGAAGTGGCGGCACCGATGGCAAGTTTGTACCTTTTACGGGGCTCGGCCTTTTATTCATCTACTGCGTTCGCAAAAATTTACTTGCATGGATTTGTCTCCGCGTTGTTTGAACGTGACGGTATCAGTGTTATTCTCGCTGGAGATCAAAATGGTGTCGACTATAAGCCATCAAGTTCGTATCTAGATTATGTATTTCGCCCAATGGATCTTGACCAACTCTCAGTTATGGAATTCACGTCGTCTTGAAAAAAATACCGTAACAAGACGGGATTGAAATTTACGAGTGGCCACCAGCAACGTACAACCCACTCGCTGCACCGCCGAGAAAAACTAACGGTACCGTGTATTGTTGGCCCACACTTGCCAGATATTCAAGACAGTGATCTACCTGCTGAAAAACTTGCAGAAACCAGGATAAAGCTGCTCATATTGTTCAAACCGTTTAGGACCAGAATTGATTTTGGAACAACGGATACGAATTCCAGCCAAATATTTAAACGTTGGTGGAGCGGTGATGAATCCCAGAGTGCTCATGTTTTCGTTGAACACAATAGCGATTTCTATAAAGCGCAACATCTCCACAAAGTGGCTGTAGATGCAGACGTTCAACGTTATCAGGGGTACAATACTGAAATGTGTAATGGGGCGCAAGATGATGATGTATTGAACTCGGATACTGATGATAACGAAGGCCTTGAAGACGGAATCTGGATTTTGCCAAAATTCATGATGACTTCAAGAAATATCAACCAGCTCCCACTAACGGAATTGGCGTCGCGGCTTGTTGCTCACTCGGGGGTTAACTTACAAGAAGTAAATATCCCGCGAATTAGCTTGGGTTTAGTTCGCAACAGAATTTCTCGTTTCGAAAGCGAATATGGGATGCGTTTGGGCGACCAAAATCAACCTGTTTCCGGATCTGATGAGCTACGCCCAACACGAGTCCAAATTGAAGCGGACATACAGGACGCAACTGAATGGGAGGACCCAGATACGTTTGAATCCCATGAAGACCCTCAGTTGCCTCCAAACAGCTCTCTAAAACGGATATCTCGTTATTTTGGGCTTAATCAGAAGCAACACAAGGCTTTTATTCTCGTGGGCGGTAAATTGATCCGATCATTCCGAACCGACACAAACAATCAACCCCCACTTCGCGCTTTTTTAGGAGGAAAACCAGGCTCAGGAAAAAGCTTGGTAATTCTTGCTTTACAAACGCTTGCATTTTCTTGGGGCTATCCATACGCAGTAGCTACTGTTGCGTATCAGGGTGAGGCTGCAGAAGCTGCTGGAGGCCAAACTATTCACAAAATGTTTGGTTGGGGTATCAAACCAAAGAAGCGGAAATCTACAATGAGTTTAGAGCAGCGCGAACGTTTTGCCCAGCTTCGGTTATTAATTGTAGATGAAATCTCGACAACAGACGTGAAATTTCTCGGCATGATCGATAGCGAACTTCGGACTCGAAAAAATGAACCGGACATTGTTTTCGGCGGTGTTGATTATTTACTAGTTGGTGACTGGCTCCAACAACTACCTACCGCTGGATATCCTGCGTACATAACAATTCCGCCGACTTCAGGACGTGGAAACGACGCCGATGAATACTTAGCCCGATCACGTGGAATTGCTGTCTATCGAAGTATAACCACCGTGGTCATGCTCTATGAAAACATGCGCCACCGTTCCGACCCAAGTTGGGCAGAAATTCTCGATCGCTGGCGTTTCGGAGACTATGTTCAAGAGGATATTGACTACGTCAACAAGATGTGCTTTGACGACAACTGGAAAGAAGAAGATCTGAATTTTGAGTCGTATTCGCCCATTATTGTCACCTTAAATGTCCTGAGAACAGAGTTTAATACTGCTGGTACCGTTCAGTACTGCCGAAATCACAATGAAACTCTCCACGAATTTCCGGCGACTATTGCGCGTACCCGAACAAAGCTCACCTCTACACAGCAACGCAATTTGCGAATGATCCGAGACGACAAAACCTCTAATATGCCGCTCTTGCTGAAAATGGCAAAGGGAATGCCCGTGCAGTGCACCAAAAATGTATCCCAAGTGATGAAGCTTTCGAATGGCTCAATTGGATATGTTACTGCATTTGAATGCTCCTCCACGGACTCCGTTCGAACTGAAACCGTTGATGGCATTAACTATGCTATCCATACGTGTCCGCCAAATATCGTTTTCATCAAGCTACGAGACTACTTCACTAAACGATTTTTCCCGGAATTTCCTGCCGGAATTGTTCCAGTCGTACTTCGAGTTGAGAAACAAGTGGAGATTAAAATGCCTGATCGATCG